>CM044001.1:99397371-99524871 GCA_024085815.1 Flaveria linearis
TAGATCAGTAGTTGTAAACGACTGAAGAGTTTGTTCTTCAGTCGTTGTAGTTATCAGTAGTTTCTTTTCTTCAGTAGTTTGTAATAAGTTAGAACACTTAGCATTTTGTAAGAAGATGTCAGCTGTTTGACATCTTCAGTAGTTTAGGTGTTCTTTCAGTAGTTTGTTAATAACCGTTTGATGTCACTATCAAGTGACATCAGCATACGTCATTTTGCCTATAAAAGGTAGATGACCTAATTGTAATCCTGGCCGAACGTGTGATTCAATAGAAAATACCTTTTTGGTAGAATTATTCTCTCTCTATATATTTGTACTGTTACATGCAAAATCCTTGTGTTCTTGCTTGTAATTGCTAATTCTCGTGCTAAATCCACTGCGAATACAACCTAATTGATCAAACTAGAGGCTGAGATCCTGTCAAATGGTATCAGAGCTGGTTAATCATTGATCGATTTCATCATTGATCATTGAAACTGCTCTTTTGATCTCTACGTTTGATCGAATTAGCAATTTGCAAGAATTAGCTATAGAGATTGAGATTCTGCTGTTTCGGGCCGTTAAACTTGAGGTTCTCTGTGGTTTTGAGCTACATTTGTTTTGTTAAACTTGATTTTGACTGAAAACTGAGATGGCGACACCAACGAACGATCCTCACAATACTGGTTCCTCAACCAAGCCTCCGATGCTTGTGAGGAATGAGTATAACATATGGCAACGTCGTATGCTTCACCACTTGTCTGTCAACAGTGCTGGTTGTTGGAAGTCAGTGGTACATGGACCATACAAGCCTATGGTGAGCGTCCCTGAATCAAATGAACAGGTTCCGAAGAAACCTGATCAATATTCGGACGAAGATCTTAAGCTGTTCGAGATTGATGCTAAAGCCCATGGAATTTTGGCTATGGCAATTCCAAATGAGATCTATTCAGGGCTTTTGCATCATGAAACTGCTCATGATCTCTGGGTTGCTCTGAAGGAACAATTCGGAGGAACCAATGAGGTCTTAGCAAACACAAGGGAAATCCTCTCCCAACAGTATGAGACATTCTCTCATAGGAAGGGTGAGACTCTGACTCAACAGTATGAGCGGTTCTCATGTTTGATCTCTGAGTTGAAGATGGTCAAACAAGAGTACTCTAATAGCCAGATGAACAACAGATTTCTCAGATCACTGCCTGAGAGATGGGACACTTATATCATTGTCCTACACTCCAGTGCAAATCTGGATACTCTATCTCTCACCCAACTTCATAGGAAACTGCTCACATTTGAGAGAGAGATAGAGCAAAAGAGGAAGTTGTCCATCTCTGGCAAACTCAGTGATGACTTTATCACTGGCAATGATGCCTTGATAGGTCAGGAGTCGGAACATGCTGCATCAGAGAGTGCTTATGATGAGCATATTGATTTCTCTACCAACTCTGAACATGCTTTTGTTGGTGTTAATAGTAGTTCAGGAGGTAGCAGTGATAATCTGTGCTTTCTGATGGAGGACTTGAAGGGCATTCCAGATGATGATCTGGAAGAGATGGATATTTTGAGTCAAATGGCAATGATAAATATTAGATCTCAAAAGTTCTACAAGAGAACTGGCAGGAAATTTCCTGGTCTCTCTGGCAAAACCAAAGTTGGTTTTGACAAGAGCAAGTTGAGGTGTCACAAGTGCCAGAGGCTTGGACACTTTGCTAGAGAGTGTAGATCATCTGGATCTAACTCCTCTGCACCCTTTGTGACCTTTCCAAGCAATAGCTCATAGCACAGAGGGCAACATTCCTCCAGTTCTGGCCATCCATTACCAGCACAGGCATCACATGCTTACTTTGTGCCTCAGGGTCATATGCCATACCCATACCCCTGCTACTATGTGCCTCAGCCCAGTCAAGCTCAAGCACCTTCTGCTCAGCCACCACATGCTCTCCCTGAGCCTTAATCTTCCCAATCTCATCATCAAACCCAACCTCAACAACACAGCTTCTTCACCCCAGGAGTTGTTGACTGGAGTAGTTTGCCAGATGATTTATCTAGTCAGGAACAACTATTCCAAGGTGCTGGTCAACATGGTGGTGATAATCCATTTGGGAATCTTGCTCTAATGGCCTTTGAGTCTGCTGATAGGTCATCATCCAATGCTTCATCACAGGTATCTTCTGAGGCTAAAGCCAAGCTTTGTTCTGATTCATGCATAGCAGCATTTGCTTCTATTAGAGAAGCAAATGTAGATTTAATCGATAAAAACCTTGAGCTAGAGCAAATCATTTCCAAAAAGAAAGCTGAATTTGAGGCTGCACTTAATGATAAAAATGATGAGATTTATAAGCTTAAATGCCAAATAAAAGATAATAAGGCTAGGGAAGATGTACTTCTAGAGAAGTACAGAGACCTCAAGGAAACTCTTGCAACCACCCAGGTAGAGTGTGATCGATGGGTGCAATCCTGCAAGGGTTTTGAAATGCTTCTTAGTAAGCAATCAGCTTCCAATCTGAAGTTTGGCATTGGTTATAATCACACTGCCCCTCCCACAGATTTTACTTCAAGAGCAGAAGTGGAATCTGATGGAGAGAGTAATAACCAATCCTTCTCATCATGTGACCTACTATCTTCTGATTCAGCATCCTCAGAGATAGAAGTCAGCATTAACTCCTGCCAAAACCAATCAGCTGATGCTACAACAGCTGATGGTTCAAATGCTGACTGTCACATGGTAAAGTTGATCAACTCAGGTGTTGTCTCTAGAAGTACTGAAAGTACTGGAGAGCAAGTGATAACACCTGAAGTTCAAACCTCAACTACTGCCAGCACTGAAGAGAAGAAAACTGATAGTAGAAAAGGTTTGAAGACAACTAAAGAAGAGGTCAGGAAAGCAGGTACTACAAGGAAGAAAACTGCTAGTACTGATACCAAACAGCTGAAGAACAAGTCTTCAGCAGTTTCATCTTCTTTAGTTGATGATCAACATAAGATGAAGAAGAAGCCATGTGAAGTATGTGGCTTGTTCAATCATCTTACTGATGATTACTGGTACAAAAGGGGTTCCAAACTCAAACAAAAAGAGAAAATTAAAGAGCACATGAATACAATGAAAAATGAGTTTGAGACCAAGTTTGCACTAGCAACATCAAAGCCTGAAACTCCTAAGCCTAAAAGAAGATCCAAAAAGAAGGTAGGAGTTACTCAGGCAACAGCTGAGGTTGCTCAAAAGAAGATGGTGCAACATGGGAATCCATCATCTACAAGCCCCAATATGTCTGAAGAGCTGAAAGCTTTATCAAAAGTCAGACACAACTTATGATGATGGTTCAGCATCTAATGGGAAGAGTCAACCATTTAGATGCTCCTGTGTTGAAACCACAGAAAAAGAAATCCAAGCCAAAGGTTTCCTCTTCTACACCATCTCCTTCACCTCAGGCTGTCACACATAACACACCAGTTAGTGTTACACTTGTTGTTGAGAACAGACCCAAAACCAAAAAGGTTTGGGTCTCTAAAACTAACTAACTTGTTGTTATGATTGTAGGGTTCTTCAACACGCTAAAGAAGCATCTGGTATGTAGACAGTGGAGGATCCAAGCATATGACAGGAAGCAGTTTCCTTCTTAATGACTACTCTCCAGGAAAGAAGGGATTTGTCTCCTTTGGCAATGATGCAAAGGGTTACATCATCGGAAAGGCTTTGTTTCTAATGGGGAAATAAGGTTTGATGATGTTAACCATATGGAGAATCTCAAGTACAATCTCTTGAGTGTCAGTCAAATGTGTGATAAAGGCCATATTGCCCTTTTCACAAGCCAGAACTGTCGGATTCTGTCATCCAAAGTTCTAAATTTGATTGACAAGGTGTTGGATGAATACACTCTCTTGAAAGTCAACATGACAGGAAGAGTGTATGCCTTAGATCTTTCCAAAAAGATAGATCTAAAAGGCCATCCTTACCTATTCTCCAAGGCCTCTCCTCAAGAGTCTACTCTATGGCATAGAAGGCTGGGGCGTGTTAATTTCAAGAACATGAATCAGCTGATAAGCCATGGTTTAGTAAGAGGATTGCCTTTGAAGGAGTTCAAGTGTGAAGGCAACTGCACTGCTTGCTTAAAGGGAAAACAACACAGAGTTTCATTCCCTCTAATAGAAGAACCAAAGTCCATTGCCTGCTTGCAACTCCTGCACATGGATCTCTTTGGTCCTGTCAGGGTGATGAGCATGGCAAAGAAGAAATACTGCCTGGTAATTGTGGATGATTACTCCCGGTTTGTATGGACTTTCTTCTTGCACTCCAAGGATGAAGCTGCCAAGGCTATTATGAACTTTGTGTTATTTGTGGAGAAGCAGTATTCCCTGCAGGTCAAGTGTGTGAGGAGTGACAATGGAACAGAGTTTAGAAACCACACACTTGATGACTTCTACCTGTCCAAGGGAATTAAAAGGCAGTTCAGTATTCCCAGAACTCCTGAACAGAATGGAGTGGTTTGAGAGAAAGAACAGAACTCTCATTAAAGCTGCAAGGTCAATGCTGGCTGACTCAGGTTTGCCACTGACCTTTTGGGCTGAGGCTGTAAACACAGCTTGCTATATGCAGAATAGAGCCTTAGTGAATCAAAGGTTGATGAAGACTCCCTATGAAGTACTTCATCATTTGGCCCCTTTGATTTCCTTCTTTAGAGCCTTTGGGAGTCCTTGTTTCATTCTCAATACTAGCAATCCACTCCAGAAGTTTGCTAGTAAGGTGGATGCAGGGTATTTTGTTGGTTATTCATCAACTTGCAAGGCATACAAAGTTTTCAACTGTAGGACAAAGATGGTTGAAGAAACTCTGCATGTCAAGTTTAATGAATCTCCAAAGGACAAGATTCCACAAAACCCTGTGGAGTTGTTTGATCTGGACATACTACAATATGTTCCTTATCAACCTCCAGCTGTTGTGCCTGTCAACAGTTCTCCACCTGGTGGTACTGATGATGATGTAGCCAGTACTCACCTTTTCAGGTTTAGTGACAACCTGCCTGAGTCCACTAAACCTGATGCTCCTGTAGCCTTAGCAGCCCCATCCACAACAAATGCTGATGAGATTTCTGCATGCTCCACTTCATTTGAGCTGCCATCTCCTACATGGTTTCAAGAATCTTCATCACCATCTGTTGCTGCTGAAAGTCCTACAAACACTTGCACTGATATTATAGTCTATCAAGAGCTGAAGAATCACCCCACATCTCAAATCATTGGTGATATCAATGCTGGAGTTTCAACCAGGAATCAATTGTCCAACTTCTGCTTCTATGCTCTCTTTATCAGTCAGTAAGAGCCAAAGAACTATCATGTTGCACTCAGAGACAATGGATGGGTTGAAGCAATGCAGCTTGAGCTTCTTCAGTTCAAGAAACAGCAAGTGTGGGAGCTTGTTCCTTTACCCTAAGGGAAGTGTGCTATAGGCACTAAATGGGTATTCAGGAACAAAACAGATGAAAAGGGCCAAATAGTTAAGAACAAGGCCAGGCTGGTTGTCCAGGGGTTCGCACAAGAGGAAGGCATCGATTATGATGAAACCTTTGCCCCTGTAGCCAGACTGGAGGCAATTAAATTGTTCTTAGCTTATGCTGCCTTTCATAGTCTTAAGGTTTATCAAATGGATGTCAAAAGTGCCTTCTTATATGGTAAAATAAAAGTAGAAGTATATGTGTGTCAACCACCAGGCTTTGAGGACAATAAACATCCTGATTGGGTGTATAAGCTTGATAAGGCTCTTTATGGGCTGAAACAAGCTCCTAGAGCCTTAGAGCCTGGTATGAGACACTATCAACTTTTCTTCTCCAAAATAAGTTCACTAGAGGCACCATTAATAAAACCTTGTTCATAAAGACTGTGGGACAGCATAAGCTCCTTCTTCAAATTTATGTAGATGACATCATTTTTGCATCCTCTGATCCACAGTTGTGTGATGAATTCACAAAGCTCATGAAGCAACAGTTTGAAATGAGTGCTATGGGGGAATTACAGTTCTTTCTAGGTTTGCAAATCAAAAAAGGGCTGATGGAATATTTATTCATCAGTCCAAATACACAAAAGAGTTGTTGAATAAGTTTGATTTACAAACCTGTAATCCCTGTTCTACTCCCATGAGCAGCATCACACAACTGGATGTAGATCAGAAAGGTAAAACGGTTGATGAAACCCTGTACAGATGTATGATTGGGTCCTTGATGTACCTTACAGCTTCTAGACCAGACATCATGTTTGTAACATGTGCCTGTGCTAGATTTCAGGCTGCACCTAAAGAATCCCATTTGATTGCAGTTAAAAGGATCTTTAGATATCTGCAGGGTACCCAATCACTAGGTCTTTGGTATTCAACGGGGCATTCTTGCAAATTAGTTGCTTTCTCTGATAGTGACTATGCAGGATGCAAAGTCACCAGAAAATCCACTTCTGGTGGTTGCCAATTCCTAGGCAATTGTTTAGTTTCTTGGCAGAGTAAGAAACAAACATCAATTGCTATATCCACTGCTGAAGCTGAGTACATTGCTGCTGCAAGTTATACATCTCAGGTACTTTGGCTTCAGAACCAACTTTTGGATTATGGCATTACAGAGACTAAGACTCCATTATTAATGGATAGTGCTTCAGCTCTTTGCATTGTTAAAAATCCAGTCCAGCACTCTAGGACCAAACATATTGAGATCAGACATCATTTTATTAGGGATTGCTATGAAAAAGGTCTGATTGATCCAAAGTTTGTGTCTAGTGCTAATGAGCTTGCAGACATCTTTACTAAGCCTTTAGATAGTGCCACATTTCAAAATCTGGTACTAATGCTTGGTATGCTGCAGCTAGAATAATTTGACTAATATTGATGTTCTCAGTTCACAAGTACTGATGAGCATTAGTATGCAAAGGTCAAATATAAGTACTGATGAGTAATTTAGTCTTTAGCATTTTCACAACTACTGAAGACTAACATGCTTCAAAGTACTGAAGTACTACACTATTTGTTGAAAACAACTGATGTAGTTACAACTACTGATGTGGTTATAACTACTGATGAACAATTTTCAAACAAATAAGTACTGAAGAACAAATTTTGTTCACAAGTACTGATGTGTAATCTTCCATAAGTACTGAAAGACAAAATTAGTTCACCAGTTCTGAAGAATAATTTATCAGCACTTATGAACATCTGATCACAAGAGCTGAGGAATAAAATATTCACAAGAGCTGAAGGGCCAATGAAACATCTGAAAGTCAGCCAAAGAGCTGATGAGTAAATGTGAAGGTCAGAATGAAACAACTGAATTAACGGAAACAGCTGATGAGTAACTTTACTCTTCAGCTGATACCTACATCTGCTGTTTCATACCCAAACAACTGAAGGACAAAACCATGTCTTCAGTAGTTTCACAACTACTGAAGACTAAAACCAAGTCCTCAGTTGTTACAACAACTGAACAAACCATGTCTTCAGTAGTTTATAACTACTGATGTCAGTAGTTTACAACTACTGAAGGCTAACACCAAGTCTTCAGTTGTTACAACGTCTGAAGATGAAAACCATGTCTTCAGTAGTTTATAACTACTGATGACTCACAACAAGTCTTCAGCCGTTTACAACATCTGAAGGACAAAACCAAGGTCTCAGTAGTTTCAACTACTGAAGACTAACACCAAGTCCTCAGATGTTACAACCACTGAAGGTTAAAACCACATCATCAGTCGTTTTAACAACTGATGACTAACACCAAAACCTTCAGTAGTTTTCTTTCAGCCTTTGCCATACCCTATAAATACCCAACCTTCAGAGATTTTCATTCTCACTTGACCTAACTTTCAAAAACCTCTGAAACTTCCCATACACCATTAATGGCGACCATGCAACTCAAACCTCGACACAACTGCGTCGCATACCTTACGAAATCGCCATTCTGGTCAAAATTCCACCATGCCGTCGATCTGATGACCGCTTCACCATACCAAACGGCCTTCCTTATCAACCCCACATATATACCGATTCCCTAATGGAGTTCTGGACGAATATAACCGTTCAAACCGGAGAGACCAATGGTGAGGTCTCTCTCCGGTCGTCCGTGAACAACCACCCGGTGGTCATTACTCCAGCTACAATCCGACAAACCCTAAAGCTGGAGGATGCCACTTTCCCAACCTCTTACCCCAAAAGCACCCTTGATCTCTCTTTCACTGCCAATGACTATCAGGGTGACCTCGCTGCTTCCACTTTGTTGAAGAAACATTTCCCAGATCCTCAACGCCTTATATTTCATATGGTAAATGTTTGCTTAGCCCCGAAGACATCATCATGGGATCAAATGTCCACAAGGTGGTAGCAGGTATTATACTCTATCCTTGAGAAACAACCACTAAACTTTTCTGAAATAATTTTCTTGGAACTCAAGGACATGGCTACAAAACCTTTTGCAAACTGTTGGATTTTATATCCTCGGTTCATTATGGCCATGATAGAGAACCAGCTTAATACTGAGGGACTTGTTGGCACTGGGGTCCCTGCCATGGCTGTTCTAGCTGAGGTATACTCCAGGCACAACACCGACCAGACACTCAACAGGCTGCCAAGCTGCGCAAACCCACGCAGCTGGAACCCACAGCCTCCACCTCCAAGTCTAAAGTCCCCACCAAACCCAAACCCAAAAAAAAAAAACCAAAAAAGGCTACTCAGGGAGATGAGTCCCCTGAGGATGCCCCTGCAACATAAATGCAGGAAGTGACTGCTGGTCAGATTCTCCCAGCAGTCACCACGACTCCACCTACCACAACCGCACAGGTTTCCTCTCAACAGGAGCCTAATGCAACCATTTCAGGGCTGCCAAAATCTAGAATCTTTCTCAATTGAGAAGATTGCCATTGAAAAGCATATTCCTCCCCATGTGCACTCTGCTTCTAGCCCATCACCTACTGAAACCACCCCACAAAGCCCTACCCTAATAATCGCCCAAGTGTTGACCCATCTAAACACTCCACCCTCTCCCCAGAAACCAATTATCACTGGGTATCTCCAACCGAAGAGAGGGTGGACATAAGTGTTAGGGGAGCCCACAACACCGAGAATCACATATATCTCATCTCCCAGTGTGGCTAGGGAGATAGGATATTCTGGTGAGGCTGCCACTTCCCCTGTATCAACATCTGAGCAGGGAGAAGCTGGTACCATCAATAAGACCTCACCAGAGGCAACTGCCGATGATGGATCCAATCCGGAGGCTGAAAGTCCCCAGTACCAAGACAAAGGGGCACATGCAACTACTGAGCCACACTCAATGCACACATCCTGACACTGTCAGGAGGTCAGGTGATTCAGTGCAAACTGATGATGACCTGAGCTTCTTCTTCGATGTGGTCGCTCAAAACACCATCCTAGAGGATGAGGATAGCAGACTCAAAGAGCTGCTAGCCAAAATGTCTCAGGATGCAAGTCCATCTGCCACCATAAAACCCACAGATGTCACCTTCACCTGAAGGTCTCACATACACTCAACCACTCCCACAAACTCAGCCACCTGCCTTTGCTTCTGGCACTAGTTTCTCAGGACAGAACCCTCCTGAGCAACTAGTTGCTATCTTCCAAAAATCCCTGCCTCTCATCACACCAATAATCAAAACATTGTGATGAAAACCCTTGATGAGAGGCTTCCCTCACAAATACAACCCATGGTGGAGGTTGCTGTAGCTAAGACGCTTGCTGATAGTCAAACCCCAACCAATGCACCCAAAAAGGGGGAGACATCAGTGCAAGCCAAGAGGAAGAGGGTAGAGGAGGAGAAAGAAGTAGGGAGAGAGGAGGAAAACGAGAGGGAGGGGATTGAGGAGACTGTGAAGGTGAAGGGGAAGGAGAAGGTGAGGGAGAGAGAGCTGAACAGATAGAAGTGGCTGAAATCCAAAAGATTTCAGTGTCACTTATAAAAAGAAGAGAGGATAGAGGAGAGAGAGAAGATAGAGAAGGTGGATACTGATCTAGCAGTCCTAGTCAAGGAGGCTGATGCTGAGCATAGCTGATCAATGGACTCTTTCTGCAGTCATACCCTTGCCTAAAGCCAATCCTAAACCCATCACTCCCACCTCACAAATGGATGCTGTGAGGGTAAAGATAGAAGAAGAAGAGCAGCAGAAGCTTCATGATGCTGAAATGCTGAAATCAATAGACCAAGCTTATGCTGCTTCCTCATCCATTGTAAATATGAGGAAAGAAGCTTTGAGACTCCACACTCTTAGGCAAACCTTCCAATATCAAAGAGAGAGAGTGAGGACTTGGCGTGATCCTAGGGTGGCTCATAGGATTAAAAAGATAGATATACCAGTGAGATACATGGGCCAAGTTAAGAGGATCGTAGATGAAGTGATCACAGTGGCCATTGTAATTCCACCCTGGGAGATTGTAGAAGATTTCAAGAAAGCCTATGAGACTAAACAGCCACCCCAAAAGATGTTGGAAAATAGGGTGGTCAGAAAAGGATTAGTCTACAAGAGGCTTGAGAACTTCAGGAAAGATGAGCTCAATCTGTTACTTGAGGGCATTCACCCAGATGAATTTGCCTACAGACAGATAACAATAGTTGAGCTCAAGAATGGTAAACAGGCCAAGTATGTCTCAGAGCTGTATGGTCGTGAAGGATTGTTTGATGGTGAGGCTGAGGAGCTTACCATGGAAGAATAAATTACATTCCTCAGAGCTACACCCGAGAATCCTACAGGCTCATACATGGGAAGTAGGTCTCATGGATGGGATAACAGCCTTGTGTCCAGTTCCCCAAGACAGGGTTCCCATCCATACTATGCCAATCAAATCTCAGAGACCTCTTCCCAGGCCAGTGCTTACATGGGTCATCTTCTAAGCTGATCAAGAAGGAAAAAGACCAATCATTCTGCCATCAATAAGTGGGACCAATAAATTACTTAGAGGTTTTGGCTGCATTGGTTCAGGGGGAGTTTGTTGGACCAAAAGAACCAATGAGCCAGATCAGAAAAACCTCTGAGTCCCACATGACATCACAACAACTGCTGAAAGCTTCATTAGCAGTTTGACAAATACTAAAGACTCAACAGCTGAAGATCAAAGATCTGAAGAACAACAGCTGAAGATCCCAAGTACTGAAGACAAGTACTGAAGTCTGAAGTACTGAAGAATACAAGTACTGAAGACTTCAAGTACTGAAGACTCAAGTGCTGAAGATCAACAGCTGAAGAACTGAAGAACTGAAGATCAACAACTGATGCACAAAGTCTGAAGACCAAGACTGAAGACATCAGCTGATGACAACTACTGAAGTCATCAGCTGATGAAACATCTGAAGATCAAAGTCTGAAGACCAAGTGCTGAAGCTTTAGAGTTTGTCACAACAGCTGAAGAAGTTGTCTTCAGTTGTTGTGATGGTTTTACTTTGCAGTAGTTGTAATTTTTTCAGTAGATTGTAAACTACTGAAGAGCTTGTTCTTCAGTAGTTGTAGATCAGTAGTTGTAAACGACTGAAGAGTTTGTTCTTCAGTCGTTGTAGTTATCAGTAGTTTCTTTTCTTCAGTAGTTTGTAATAAGTTAGAACACTTAGCATTTGTAAGAAGATGTCAGCTGTTTGACATCTTCAGTAGTTTAGGTGTTCTTTCAGTAGTTTGTTAATAACCGTTTGATGTCACTATCAAGTGACATCAGCATACGTCATTTTGCCTATAAAAGGTAGATGACCTAATTGTAATCCTGGCCGAAACGTGTGATTCAATAGAAAATACATTTTTGGCAGAATTATTCTCTCTCTCTATATTTGTACTGTTACATGCAAAATCCTTGTGTTCTTGCTTGTAATTGCTAATTCTCGTGCTAAATCCGCTGCGAATATAACCTAATTGATCAAACTAGAGGCTGAGATCTTGTCATTAAGTTTCATTTAAATTTTACTTTTTTTAAGTTTTATATATATTATAATTATGAGGTGAATCACTAGATGTATCAGTAAACGGTTTATTCACATTTACGTTACACATTTTTACATGACGTTATATTTTTCTACATGGCGTTACACCTTCTTATACTAGTGGTACACTTCTTTATATTAACGTAACAATATGTAACATTAGCAAATTACATTACATTAGTACATTAATGTACTTGTGTTGCTTAATGTACCATTTGTGTTAAAATAATGTAATCCTTTTTTTGTTACAATCACTATTGAATTTAAACTAATTATTGTAGTGTAATTTATTTTGATTTGTATTATAATTTTTTAAATTATTATGGTGTGACATATTATCATGTTACAGTAATTTCGAATGGTCTTTTTTTTACAAAAGTTGGATTTTATATATGCTTGTTGGTTTTATATATGTTTTTTGATGTAAAACATTGTAAAAAGTTAAAATATAATGTAATTCACTAAACGTATTTCGTTACGGTGGTGTAGTTATATTGTTTAACTCAAGGTTTTTGGTTGTTAATACATCATGTTTTTTGATGTAATTCATAGTAAAAACTTACAATATGATGTAATTCGATGTAACATGCAACGTTCGACAAAATTTTAAAAAAGTTTCGACACTATATTAGAATTAAGAGAATAACGAGACGAGTTTAATGATGTATTTTTTATAAAAAAGTAACAATGTATAAAAAAGTTATAAAGGTTATAAAACAAAAGGGGTAAAATTTTTAAATAGAAATAAAAAAGAATTAGGGGGGGAATGGGAGGGGGACATGTGTCATGTTTCTATTAAATCTGAATTTGTTAGATTTGTTAACATTTATGCCATTTTCTATTAAAAAAAGGAAGGAGACACTTGACATCATCTCATGCCACAAGGGTTTCATCAGGGTTAACATTTGTTTAAAGGGTTCTTATAATAATCATGGGTTCTCAATAGAACCCCACCCTATATATATATATATATATAATATATATATATATACATATATATATATACATAATATACATATATATAGGGTTAGGATCATTACAGAACCACTTTTTATTTTCAGAACTACAGAACCATTGATTTACATAAATGTATATTAAGTTTGGTAATACTTGACCTTTTACATATGTGTATATCAGACATGAACAATAAACTATAAAAAATAACTAAATATCACCAGGTTTAACTTACATATATGTAAACCAATGGTTATAATTTACATTTATGTAAGTTAATGGTTCTTTTGGTTTTGAAAATAAAAATGGTTCTGTAATGATCCTGATCCTATATATATACATATATATATACATATATATACATACTATATATACATACATATATATACATATATATACATATATATACATATATATATATACATATATATATACATATATATATATACATATACATATATATATACATATACATATATATATATATATAAGGGGTGGGGGTTTTGTATTTCGATAGGGTGGTAGTTGGAGACTGAATTATCTGGGTTTTTGAGAACCCACCCTTGCAAAGGGCGTGGTCTCGGTCGGTCAGACCTGACAATTAGGTTTCTATTGTGTGGTGGAGATGGTTTGTTGAAATAATCGGACGGATGGGATTGTTTGGAGAACCAGCCCTTCCCAGAGACGAGATCTGCCTTTAATTTTCACCACACACGTATTACAATGCCTGACACAAGGACAGACGAGTTGACACGAGAACAGATGAGCTGACGGTGTGTTGACCAAGGGGAAGAACCCGCCATGACAGGGGAAGGTACTCTAATGTGACAAATTAACAAGCCTTGACCCCCTTATCATATCTCTCTCTCCAAAATACCCAATTTTAAAAAAAAATCTAGTGAGGTGGTTATTGTTAGTCTGATGGGAATGGGGTAAGGGTGGGGGTTTGAGTTTAAAGTATTGATGATGGTGGGTCCCATAACAAGTTAGAATTTTTTTTCTTTTTGTTGGATCATGATAAGGCTGGTGCAACCAAATTCACTTCATAGTCACTTTTGGTACTACATTAAAGGGCTTCCGAAGCCAAGCAAGAGATCTTCCGAGAGTCTAAGGAACAACAGCTGAAGACATCTTCCGAAGGCAAAAGCTGAAGTCAACTACTGAAGACAACAACTGAAGCCAACAGCTGAAGATATCTTCCGAAGACAAAGTCTGAAAGCTTCCGAAGACAAGTCTGATGAAAGAGCTGAAGACAAAGTCTGAAAGCTTCCGAAGACAAAGTTTGATGAAAGAGCTGAAGACAAAGTCTGAAAGCTTCCGAAGACAAAGTCTGATGAAAGAGCTGAAGACAAAGTCTGAAAGCTTCCGAAGACAAAGTCTGATGAAAGAGCTGAAGACAAAGTCTGCTTCCGAAGACAAAGAAGACTCCAAGCTTCGGAAGAAGCAGTCTTCCGAAGTATAAGTGCCTTCGGAAGAAGTTATTCTTCCGAAGCACTTTATCCTTCGGAAGACATTGCTATGTCCAGCAGATAAAAGTATGGTCCTGACAGTCCGCTGCAGACCTCTGATACAGCATGGCATCTTCCTAAAGAGCCATGTTGTTGACCATACTTTATTCTACTGTTCACCTTTTTATGATAGTACATGTTACCAACTTTAGTTGGTGACAAAAGGTAAGTCAGGGACATGTCCTGACTACCAACTTTCAGACAAAATGTCTGAAAGACCTCACCTAGAGCCTTGTAGTATAGATGTAAGGTTAGAGGTGTCCAGCTGGTATCAAAGTATATCCGGCTGTAGGTAGTATATATATCTTCTCCCTGTAACTCTTTAAGTAAGTGATTTGAGTCCAAGTGTATTGTAATCCTTTGAGTTGAGAAGCAATATATAAAAGTACCTTGAAAATTTACCTGCTGTTAAATTTTCTTACTGCTTGTTACTTGTTATATTGTGATCAACTCTTCATAAGACTGCTTGCCGAGTGTTGATTCACAGTGAGTTGAGAGAAAAACCATCCGAAATCCGATCCTGCAATTGGTATCAGAGCACCAGGCTCTTGATTGTGAGATCTTACCATCCTAATCAACCTGTTTTCACTCCTCACCACAATCCACTCACTCAAATGGCTGCTCTCTCCAAGGCTGATATGGAAACTGGTACCTTGACCAAGTCCCCTATGATCACCCCTGAAGACTTTGACACATGGTGTATCAGGATGGAGGGCTTCATCAAGTGTCAAGACTCAAGGATGTGGGACTCCATTGTCAATGGTCCTTTCATACCAAGCACTACATCTGCCACTGGTAATCGCATCATTCCAAAAGATGTTGATGATTACTCAGAGGAAGATAGGAAGAGAATAGAGCTAGATCAAAGGGCTATGACTTGTCTCCAAACCGCTCTCCCCAACTCCGTCTACAGACGCTTCAAGAAGTGCAAGACTGCTAAAGATTTATGGGAAGCTTTGAAGCTGATGTATGAGGGATCCAAGGAAACTTAAGAGAACAAGAAAGATCTCTTGAAGCAGCAGTTTGAGAACTTACTTTCAAGGCTGGTGAGACCTTGACTCAACAATACTTCAGGTATGTTGAGCTAGTAGATACTCTGGCGGATATTGGAGTAGCTCTTGAGAACAGAGACATAGTTAGGAAGTTCATGTCCTCTCTTCCTAAACTATGGACTCACTACTGTGTTGTCATCAAGAGAACTTCGGACCTTAAGACTCTTTCTCTCACAGAGTTGTATGGTATCCTAAGTGCATTTCAGATCGACATGAACATGCAGAACTCCTCTGACCACTCCAATAACCAACAGAGTTCAGCCCTTCATGTGGTTGAAAGGGAAAGCATGGAACCACAACATCCGTTGCTATGCTACCCTGACAACTCACATACTGGACCCTTCATCACTCTACCTGAGACTCCAAAGTCTCAAAAGGTTCAACACAACTCCTTTCAGGATAGTTGTGCCTTTGTCTCTGGAAGTGGACACTCTGGTGATTTTCAATATTGCTTTGATGATCTTGAGTGCTTCAATCCAGATGATGTGGAGTACATGGACATTGTCCAGCAGATGGCTCTTTTAACTTACAGAGCGAAGAAGTTCTTCAAGAGAACTGGAAGGCAATTCCCTCAAAACCAGTCAACAGCAAGTTTGGGTTTGATAAGAGCAAAGCAAGGTGCTACAACTGCAACCAACTTGGTCACTTTGCTAGGGAATGCAAGGCTCCCAAGAATAACCCGGGAACCCCACAGGCCTCCACACATCCCACTGCTCCCAAGCATGAAGAAAAGTCAACTGAAACAGCTGCTGTTGCTCAGGAAGTTGACTGGAGCTTCATGGTACAGGATGTGACTCCCGCTCAAGCACTCATGGCCGGAACAGATGATGATCAGGTATATGAACATCTTTGTACTGCTGCCTGTATTGCTAAAGTTAAATTGTATAAGGATTACATTTCGGAAATCAGATCTGAGGTTGAGTCTTTAAATGTGCTAAAATCTGACTTTAAAAGAGCTGAATCTGACTATCAAAGGAAAATTGATGAGTTAGAGAAAACTGTGTCTCTTTTGAACATGAAAAGACTAACTACAAGACTCAAATCAAAGATCTGATCTCCAAACTTTCTGAAGTTCAAGCCTAGTTAGTCACAGCTGAGGCTCAGGCCAGGAAGCAAGCTATTGCTGAGCAAAGCTTCCAAACTATTCTTGCATCAACCTCTCATTCCAAAATGTTTTATCAACACAAAGAAGGGTTGGGAACCAGTGAAATAGCTCCACCACACTCCTATGAGTCTATTAGACTACCTAGATGTGGTACTGAAGAGCAAGAGGTTCCAACTGCTGACTCTTCTCCATTGGAACTAGAGGATGAAGCAAAAATAGTGGCCTCCATAGGGGAGAAACAGGAGGATACACCCATCTCCACCTGTGATGACCAAATCCTGACCACCAAGGCAAGAAGAAGCAGAGCTAAAGCTGGTAGAAGGACTGCTAAGAAGGTTGCAGAGTCCAAGCTTAAGTTTGACCCTAAGCAAAAGGGTGTCTTCATTTCTGCCGGATTTCAAGTGGTAGGTACTCCTGATTCAGGAAAGGAGTGTAGTACCAGCACTCCTGTCCTACTGAAGGATCAGAAGTTAAAAGGGAAAGTTGCTGATGAAGAGAAGAAACCCAAGAAACAGCAACTTGCAAGTTCCCAGAAGACTAACATTGCATGCATAATGTGTGGTCTGCACAATCACATGGCTAAAGATTGTTACTACAATCCAGCAAGCACACATTATGCAAATAATGTTAGAAAAGAAGTAGTCAGAGAAGGTTTCTCAGTTGGACCACTTCAAAAGGTCCAAATGAGGCAAAAGGGAAAGTTGGTCTCGGAAGCCAAGTTGCTTTCGGAAGAAACTGCTTCTTCCGAAGGGAAAATGGCTTCGGAAGCCAAACCTTCTAAGGTTCGGAAGAACAAGAAGGCTCCCTTGAAACCATCTCAGAAGAAGACTACTTCGGAAGAAAAGGTGGTGAAGGCTTCTTCCTGCAAAAGAAGAAAAGACCATGCTCAAAAGCTGCAGCCCAAACCTCTTCTTCAACAATGACCTCTATTGAACCCCATTGCATATCTTTTGGTTCAATTATGTCACTATCTTTGGAAGAGCCCGAGACCTGCAGGCTTGGGCTTCCAAACAAAACTAACCATCTCATCTTATGTGCAGGGACATCCATTTGACAAGAAAAACAATATCTGGATTGTAGATAGTGGATGCTCCAGGCACATGACAGGGAACAGATCTCTCCTTCAACAATTCCAGAACTTTGATGGAGGGCCTGTCCAATTTGGAGGTGAGGCCGGAGGATATATTTCTGGCAGAGGAAGTATATCCAATGGCAGAATAAACATTGACAAGTTCACTTTGTCAAACAGCTTGAACACAATCTGTTAAGTGTTTCTCAATTCTGTGATCAAAAGCATCAGATGCTTTTCACAGAACATGAGTGCATTATCCTCAAACCAGGGATGACAATTCCTCCGGAATTGGTGCTTCTCAGATCTCCCAGGAAAGGGGATATGTACAAGCTGGATATGAACAATGCTTCTCCTATGGGTGAAGTATCATGCTTTCTTTCCAAAGCTGATAGTGATGAGTCAACACTATGGCATAAACGCATGTGTCATGTGAATTTTAAAACAATGAATAAATTGGCTAAAAATAACTTGGTACATGGTTTGCCTAAAAAGGAATTTTTCTGCAAAGATAACTGTGTTGCATGCCTGAAAGGGAAACAACACAGATCATCTCATAAATCCAAATGTGTTAACTCTATCACTACTCCATTACACTTATTGCACATGGATCTCTTTGGTCCCACAAGTATAATGAGCATTGGAAGGAAATCATACTGCCTTGTGATCGTTGATGATTTTACAAGATTTACATGGGTATTTTTTAAGAAGTAAAGATGAAACTGCTGAAACTTTAAAATCTTTTATTCTTAAAATAGAAAATCAAATTGATCACAAGGTTAAGATTATTAGAAGTGATCAAGGGACTGAGTTTAAGAACTTCGTTCTTGACTCATTCTGTGACTCAAAAGGGATTGCCAGACAATATAGTGCTCCCAGAACTCCTCAACAAAACGGTGTTGCTGAGAGGAGGAACAGACACTTATTGAGGCTGCTCGGACCATGTTAGCTGATTCAAAGCTGCCTCTAACATTCTGGGCAGAGGCAGTCAGCACTGCATGCTATGTGCAGAACAGGGTTCTTGTAGTTAAGCCCCATGGAAAAACCCCTTATGAGTTATGGAACAAGAGGCCACCGTTCATTGGCTTTCTAAGGTCCTTTGGCTGCAGGTGTACCATACTTAACACAAAGGACAACTTGGCAAAGTTTGCTGAGAAGTCGGATGATGCTATCTTTATTGGATACTCTTCTAGCTCCAAAGCTTATAGAGTATACAATATTAAGAATCAACAATTTGAGGAGTCATCCAACATAGTTGTTAATGAGCACACTCCTTGTGTTAGGGGAATGGACCTGAGTATATTTTTGATTTAGAATTGTTTCCAAACTATTCTAAACCATCTTGTGAGAATGTTTCAGCTGGAACAGGTGCTCAAAGTGATGCTGAAGCTGATGCAGGTCAACTATATGAGCTTCCCAGACCTATTCCAAATTCTCCAAGAGCTGAAGGGCAACAAGCTTCAACTATTCACAGATCTGACAGTGTAACTATCTCCAGAAATAGTGAAGCTTCAACAAGTGAATCACTTGATCAACCTCAAAGTTCCTCAGGTGATCCACTACAACACCAGGTTGAGGGAAGTGGTATTCTGAAGGAACAGGCAACTGTTAATACTACTTCACAACCAACCATTGATGATGTTTCTCAATCATTCAATCAGTCCTCATTGAATGACTCTGAAACAGCAGTTGGACAGAGTGATCAAATTCCTGATCAGAATATGTCTAACCTAGACTTATCTCTGCAATTGGAAGTGATTCCTCGTCTTAGGATTCACAACACTCATCCAACTGAGAACATCATAGGGAATGTCTCTGAGGGTGTGAGAACAAGAGGACAAACTCATCATGGGAATGTCTGCTTGTACTCATGTTTCCTGTCTCAGATGGAACCAAAGAAGGTAGAAGATGCCTTAAAGGATAGTAGTTGGGTTGAATCGATGCAGGAGGAGCTGCTTCAATTCAAAAGACAAAAGGTCTGGAATCTATGCCCACTACCATCTGGTCAAGTACCCATAGGCACTAAATGGGTATTCAGGAACAAGAAAGATGATAGAGGCTTGATTATCAAGAACAAGGCAAGACTAGTAGTTCAAGGGTACACCCAGGAGGAGGAATTGATTATACTGATGTCTTTGCACCTGTTGCAAGACTTGAGGCAGTTAGGATCTTCCTTGCTTATGCTGCATCCAAGAACTTCACAGTCTACCAACTTGATGTCAAGTGTGCTTTTCTATATGGGGATATAGATAGGGAAATCTATGTGTGTCAACCTCCAGGATTTGAAGACCCACACACCCCAACTATGTGTGCAAGCTGGATAAAGCTCTATATGGGCTGCACCAAGCACCTAGGCTGTGGTATGAGACCTTGTCTCAGTTTCTCCTAAAGAATGGATACACTAGAGGTACCATTGACAAGACTTTTTCATCAGAAAGAGTGGAGAAGACATTTTGCTTGTACAAGTCTATGTTGATGACATCATATTTGGTTCTTCAAATGACCAAATGTGCAAAGACTTTGAAAGCATTATGAAGCAGAAGTTTGAGATGAGTTCCATGGGAAAAATGGACTTTTTCCTAGGAATCCAGGTGAAACAGATGAAGGAAGGGTTCTTCATAAGTCAATCTAAGTATGTCTCAGACATCTTAGAAAGATTTGAAATGAAGGACTGTAAACCAGCCAAGACACCCATACCCAGAAACCATAATCTTTGCCCTGACCTTGAGGGGGAGGATACTGATCAACATCAGTATAGAGCAATTATTGGTTCTCTGATGTATCTCACTGCAAGTAGACCAGATATCATGTTTGCCACATGCATTTGTGCAAGATATCAGGCTGCTCCAAAGGTGTCTCACCTAGCTGCTGCAAAGAGAATCCTCAGATACCTCAAAGGAGCACCTAAACTAGGTCTCTGGTATCCAAGAAATAGTGATTTCAATCTCTATGGATACTCTGACAGTGACTATGGTGGCTGCAACATTGACAAGAAATCAACATCAGGAGGATGTCAATTTCTTGGTGGAAGGATTATCTCATGGCAATGCAAGAAACAATCCTGTGTCTCTACATCAACTGCTGAAGCTGAATACATTGCTGCTGCTAGCTGCTGTGCTCAACTGCTATGGATTCAAAATCAGATGTTAGACTATGGGTTCAACTTCATGACTACTCCTATCCATATTGACAACAACAGTGCTATCTCCATTACTGAGAATCCGGTGAAGCACTCCAAGACAAAACACATTGATATCAGGTATCATTTCATTAGAGATATTCATGAGAAACAGCTGATAAAGTTAATCAAAGTTGACTCAAATGAACAATATGCTGATTTGTTCACAAAGGCATTTGATGAACAAAGGTTTAAGTATCTCATATCAGCAATTGGGATGATAAACATTGAATAACTACCTCTTTTGAAGACCTTTTTAAATGAGTAATGTCTTGTGTCAATACAATTTAAGCCCTGTTACAAAAGATCTTTAAATTATTCCAAGTATAAATTCCTTCCGAAGAGGAATTAACTCTCGGAAGATATTCTTGAATATCTTCCGAAGCCAAAATTCCTCATTGGAAATTTTCTTCTCGGAAGAGTTTTTGGTCTCGGAAGAAGCGATTGATTCTATATCAGATCTACTTCCGAAACTTATACAACTCCCATTCGGAAAGACAACTTTACCTTCGGAAGCAATGCCTGGCTTCGGAAGATAAAGTGCCTTCAAAGGACAATTTTACCTTCGGAAGCACTATCATGCTTCGGAAGAGAAATTGCCTTCGGAAGAAAATTACCTTCGGAAATGTTTTACCCTCGGAAGTAAAGGTTTTTATATGTAACGGATATCTTTTGGGCCCCACTCTGTAAAAAGTAAAGATTTTGTTGATAATGTCAGACTATTTAAAATTATCCTTGCCGCCATCATCATTTCTCGCCGTAAACCACCATACCACCCACAGTAACCCCAAAACAGTTACCCTATTACCACCACCATACCACTATTCACCCCTTTTAAATAATCTTGACTTATCAATTTCATCTTCTTTTACCACTTTACAGCCCTAACTGTTCCCTTCACTGTAAAACCCTAAATTTCACTCAAAATTTCAAGCTTACCTTCTCTCCAATGGCGCTAAACCCTCAGCACAATCAAGTCGCATTACTTGACTCGTCAAGGGATGCCGACTTCACCCAAATCATCACCTTTCTCACCGAATCCACCTACCTCACTGCACTCACAGTTAACCCAACCGTATACTCCAACCATATGTCAGAATTTTGGAGCAACGGAGAAACTACAGTGATGAATGGGGTTCGAGTCCTGAGAACCAGAGTTTGTGGCCAAGAGTTGGTCATCAATGAACAGATCATCAGGGAGCATCTCGAGCTTCACGATGATGGGGCTCCTACTGAGTTCCCCAAGGAAGACTTGGAAGGCACCTATATCCTCATGGGATATGGAGGCGATGTCAGCAGGTCTACAGTATACAAGTTCAACTTCTCTTACCATTGGAAGTTCCTGCTGCACATTGTTTTGCACTGCCTCTCCAACAAATCAGGGGGTTGGGATCAAATCCCATATGAACTAGGATGCCTAGTTCATGGGTTGGTGAGAGGCCTCAGATTCAACTACTCACGATTCGTGTTGAACAACCTAATCGCCAATCTCAGCAGGGATACATTCTTCATGTATCCCCGATTCCTTCAACACATAATCAACTGTGAGATGGAACCAAGCAAGCTTGTCTGTGCAGCTGCTCTTCCTGTTCCACACATGAGGCCTACCATCTTCAAGACACTGAAGAAGATGTCCACCAACTTCACTGGACGGTACACTCCATTACCTCCAGAGATGACTGAGCGCATAGCTCCTGGTGACATCCCTGTTCTCCCCACAGGTGATGAACCCACACCAGCAACATCCACCACAATACCAAAAGCCTCTTTACCCATCAAAGCTACATATCAGAGACGCCCCAAACGAACCCTTGTTCAATCTACTCTGATTGAACAAGCTCCTTCTGTTCACACCCAAAGGACTAGAGTGGAATCATGGGCTCCCACTCAGTCCGAGGTCACACCATCCTTCACAATTGACCTCAATGTGGGTTTTGAGTCTCCTCAGTCTCAAACCCCTGAGCCCGAACCCCAAGCCTTTAGCCCACAGGGTGAGTCTCTACACTCCCCTGTGCAGCCTTCTAGGGACAGCCCACCATAGGCTCAATGCCTGTAGACATTGATCAAGGTCCCGGGTCAGTAGGACTAACCACCCTCTCTTTCACTGACCTTTTACTCCGAACTGATGAAGAGATTACATCTCTCCATGGCCATGAAGTTGATCTACAACACCCACTGAGAGATCAACAGAGCCAAGAGGGATCCCTTGTCTCTAGCCCCCATCAGAAGCCTGCTACTGAGGTGAGTCCCACTGATGTGGAGGGGACTCATGTAGACTCAGCTGCCACTACTCAGAGTCTCTCATTGAGCTCTCAGGACAGTGGTAACATAATTAGGACTGAGTCTACGGCAACTTTGCCCATTGACATCTCTGAAAGAGATGACTCTGAGCAAAGGAAACCAGGGTGCCAAGAAACCACATCTGGTGGTGAGAGTGAGCATACTAGGTATGTTATCTCATCTCCCCATGATTCTTCTCATGAAGATGAGGGAAGTATGCAACTAACACTTCAGTACTTGCTTTCTAAGGTCTCCAACCTGGAATCACAGGTGAAGATCTTAGAATCAAGGACTGCCACTCAGCAACTTGAGATTAACTCTCTCAAGGCTAAACTAGCTGAGAAACAGACGGAGAGGTCTGTTAGGCATGTACCAATCCAGGTCTCAATGACTTCTTCCTCTAGCTCATCTAGCTCTCAAGATGATGCTACCAAAAAGGGGGAGAAAGTTCAGAGACAAACACCTATGGAACCACAGACCCAACTCATTTCCACCCAACAAATCATTACACTACCTGAGTCATCTCAATCCTTTCTGGAGATTGACTCAAGGATGCTTCAAGATCTCTACAGACTTTTCACAAAGTTTGTATTGAGATCATCCCTAGAACAGCCCAGCCCCGACACCACACTTGCATACTTTGGGGCTGAGGAGCTTCAAAGACTGACAGCACCTTCTACCACTGTGGAGGAAGTTGGTCAACCTAAGGTCTTCATGGAACCTGAGATTAGCTTCGAAGGGGAAATGGGGACTGATGGCCCAGCAACTGAAACAGATGGGACAGAATCTGCAGCAGTCTCATCTTCCGAAGCTCTAGCTGAGGCTTCCGAAGCTTACATGGAAGCCTCGGAAGAACAAGACAAGTCTTCCGAGGCCGAAATAGAAGCTGCGGAAGGCTTATTTCAGATGTCCGAGGAACTGACCATCACAGATGTTATTGCTGAAATTGCATCTGAGGTGAGCAGGGAGGACATTTCTGAAATACCTCCAACCCAAGCACCAGCTGAACTTCTCTCTCAATCACAACCCTCCATCCAAGAACCACCACAGTCAAGCACAATCAAAGACAAAGGCAAAAGAAAATTGACTGCGGAAGAGCTTCAGGAGGAGGAGAAGATTGAGAAGGCCAAAAAGAAAGGTCGGTTTCCTACTAAGAAGCTGTTAGCTGCTAGTTCTAAGGCAGCTGTAGCCAATCAGGAAGAAATCAACCAGAGGAGAAGAACAGCACTCATTGACCAGCTCATCAATCTAGGAGCTGCCAATGAGGAAATACTCCTGCTACCATTAGAGGAGTTGGTGACTTTGGAAAGGTCAACCAGGCTACAACAAGAAAGGGAAGCCAGGTTGGCCTTGGAGAAGGAAGAACAAGAGCAGAGGGAGGCAGCCCTGAAGCTGAGAGAGGCTAGGATCAAGTTCCTTCTCTCAAGAGGCTTCAGTCTTCCTGAACTGTCTCCACATGATGATGACATGATCCTGCTGCTCCACAACAAAGAGCAGGATCAAATGGAGATGGAAAGGAAGAAGGCTGCTAGGGAGAAGTTGAAGGTGAAGAGGAAGAGGGAGGAAGAGAAGGAGGTCACTGCTGCCAAGAAGTCAACTGACAAAGCCTGGATGAAGGACTACCTCCGGGCTCATGGCTTCTCTGGTAGGCAGGTGGGACCTATGTCCGAAAGGACACTCCAGCGGATAGTCAGTGAAATAAAAGCTGACATCCGTTTGGGAAAAAGGAAGGAGATGTACAGAAGGATGAAAGGAATGGTCTTCACCCCAGCCACTCAACCACAGCCACAACCCACACCAGAACCAATCCCTTTTCCCATTAAACCCGAACCCACTGATGAAATCTTCACCCCTCAACCCACAACTCTACCCAAACCTACCACATCACCTCAACCACCCAAACTACCCATCCTAAAACCCAAGACTCAACCCAAAACCACTAAACCTAAGCCTACCCAACAACAACCAAGATCATCCCCTCAGCCTCCTAAACATCTCTCCTTTGAGGAAATAAAGGAGTTCAAGACGAGGCTCATCAACTGCACTACCTTGAGCAGCATCTCCTGTGAGGGAGAGATTATCAACATCACCTATGTTGATAACTCTTCAAGCTCCCTCACCCTAGGCCAATTTCTTGAATTGCCTAGAGATACCTTGGGCCAGGCTGCAAGACTTCTTGGTCTCAACTCCGATACCCTCAATGCTGAGGAGAAGAGGCTAAGAAGAAGACTGGTGACTCTACTGGATACCAGGAAAGAGGACAGGATTTCTGGTCAATCTCCTGGACCTAGAAATGCAATAATCCAGTGGAGGTTCGATGAACCTTCTCACAACTTTGTTGTGGAAAGGGAGAATGGTGAAACCAACAGGCTCAATGCCACTTCTCTACTGCATCTCAGCAGATTTGATCTTGCTGAGCTTGCAGAGAAGCCATTCTCCAATCCCTCCAACTCTGAGACTGCTGCACACATCAGAAACCATATCAGTGGTCTCCACTTGGCTGAACGAAATAGAAGAGCCAAGATTGAAGAAGAGTTGAAGCTGAAAAGAGTGGAAGACAAGGAAAGACCAACCACCAAAGGCACAACCTTTCTACAGATGGTGGAAGGTCCTGAATTGGAACCAATAGTTCGATGGGAATATGACTATACTTCCCATCAACTAACTCTTTTCAGAGGGCCACAACAGAGGGTACATATAATCCAAGGTAACAGAGTAGAGGTTCTGTCCACCAAGGATCTGTACAAGATTCTCAGCACCACAGCAGGAAAGAATGAAGACACTGATAAACACCTGCTCTCCTTGGTGCTGAGAACTTTGAGAAGAAGAGGGAAGTGAAGTTTTGGTAGCATCAGCCTAGGGGGAGTTTGTTGGATCATGATAAGGCTGGTGCAACCAAATTCACTTCATAGTCACTTTTGGTACTACATTAAAGGGCTTCCGAAGCCAAGCAAGAGATCTTCCGAGAGTCTAAGGAACAACAGCTGAAGACATCTTCCGAAGGCAAAAGCTGAAGTCAACTACTGAAGACAACAACTGAAGCCAACAGCTGAAGATATCTTCCGAAGACAAAGTCTGAAAGCTTCCGAAGACAAAGTCTGATGAAAGAGCTGAAGACAAAGTCTGAAAGCTTCCGAAGACAAAGTCTGATGAAAGAGCTGAAGACAAAGTCTGAAAGCTTCCGAAGACAAAGTCTGATGAAAGAGCTGAAGACAAAGTCTGAAAGCTTCCGAAGACAAAGTCTGATGAAAGAGCTGAAGACAAAGTCTGCTTCCGAAGACAAAGAAGACTCCAAGCTTCGGAAGAAGCAGTCTTCCGAAGTATAAGTGCCTTCGGAAGAAGTTATTCTTCCGAAGCACTTTATCCTTCGGAAGACATTGCTATGTCCAGCAGATAAAAGTATGGTCCCTGACAGTCCGCTGCAGACCTCTGATACAGCATGGCATCTTCCTAAAGAGCCATGTTGTTGACCATACTTTATTCTACTGTTCACCTTTTTATGATAGTACATGTTACCAACTTTAGTTGGTGACAAAAGGTAAGTCAGGGACATGTCCTGACTACCAACTTTCAGACAAAATGTCTGAAAGACCTCACCTAGAGTCTTGTAGTATAGATGTAAGGTTAGAGGTGTCCAGCTGGTATCAAAGTATATCCGGCTGTAGGTAGTATTATATATATCTTCTCCCTGTAACTCTTTAAGTAAGTGATTTGAGTCCAAGTGTCTTGTAATCCTTTGAGTTGAGAAGCAATATATAAAAGTACCTTGAAAATTTACCTGCTGTTAAATTTTCTTACTGCTTGTTACTTGTTATATTGTGATCAACTCTTCATAAGACTGCTTGCCGAGTGTTGATTCACAGTGAGTTGAGAGAAAAACCATCCGAAATCCGATCCTGCACTTTTGTTTTTGTTTATTTTGGTAACGGGTAAAAGAGATATTTCACATCAACTTAACTTGAAAACTTAACGACCATCCACTCAAGAGACCAATCATGTTACGATTTGATAAATAGTAAAAACCAAACCTTTAATTTATTAAAAGTTGAGAGTAATATTTGAATATGAACAAACCACATAAACTAATCATGTAATTAACTCTAACTAGGTTTTATACCAGGACGCGCGTTGCGGTCTTAAGAACGGGAGAACCCGAGGCTCAGACAACCTAGCATCATAGTCACAACTTAACTGTTACACCAAACAACATCACATCACCAACCGATCATCTAATGCTCAGTGTAGGCTCAAATCTACTATCGGTACCTAGGACCCGATAGCTTACGGCGGTTAAAAATCCGATCACAACACCACACAACGGTATAAATCAGGAACAGAGGGTTCAGAAATTATGTGTCGTGGCTGCAAAAGATCAGTTGCCCCGCCAAAACGACACCAACTTTTTCATATCATCACAAACCTTAAACCGTTCGGCCTCGGATGAATTATGATGCATAGCATCATCACTGACCCAACCATTGGATTCAGCGACCCAAACAATCACCGTGACCATTAGCACCTACATCATCGCCCAACATATATCCAGATCAAAGACAAACTAAAAAGATGAAACGGGTCTCAGATGAGGAAAAACCCAACATTATTGACTAAAAACATCAATTTTATGTCTCAGATGAACGCTATGTCACCATCATCGACAAATCACATCAGGTATAGCCACTGGCGGCAACAAGCACCACCATCAACGCATGCACGCCACGGCGGCTCCAGGCGGCGGTGGGCGCCGGCATCGGGAAACCCTAAAAGGGTAATGGAAACACTGTTAAGAGTCGACGGTACCCGGAGATCCGGCCGACAGGACCTCCACCTCCACCGCCACCAGAAAGGCATTGTTCTTTCTATTAAACCTCAGATCCGTAGATCTTAAGCCCTACCGGAAGACTTCCGACAAGACACGGCGGAGAGGGGATGACATGGACGACAAGGCGGCCACCACCTACACCAACACCCGCACCGACAACCACCAGCGAAAACGAAAGGACATAACAGCCGTACGACCACCGCCTCGGCACCACACCACCACTAAATGAAGAAAAAATGCCGGTAACAAATAAAAGCACAACACCAAATCCGAGGCACCACAACCCGCGCTATCACGACTGACGGTCGGCCGACACAACGACGGTTGCCTACATCCTGGCGCAGGCGGCGTAGGCGAAAGGCAGTGTTAGTCAAGGCGGAAGGCGGCGGAGGTAAGGCCGATGGATGGTGCTAGTGGTTTTCTGGAAATGTGAAAGTGAGAGGTTTCCCTCTTTTAATTCATGTGTGAGGGTAAGAACCGTACAATACAACAAAGTCGTGTGGCAAAACCACAAACACAAAAAAAATCCACTATTCATTCAAGTCTTCTATTAATATTATAGAATTTTTTATTAACAGAGGAACATTACTTGAAAGAGTTTTGGTTTTCTATGATAGAATAAATTTAAAAAGTTAATGTTAACTTTCTCTATTATTTTTGTCTTTTATTGTGAGTCCCTTTTCAATATGCCTTTCTCAAAAGTTGAGTAATATTGTGATAATTTTATTCCTTTAATCACGGCCGGTTATCTTGCTTTGACTTTTTAATTTGGACTTTAGTAATCGTCTTTTAATTTGACTCAACACCTACGGAACCTATATGTTGTTTGTACCACAATTGATACGTGAGGTACACACTTGGTGCTTTCAACTAGTTTTCGATCATTTGTCCTATGTCCGTACAAAGTAAACAACTCGAGAATTTTGCTATTAGGAAATGATGTTTGTATTAGTAAAAAGGTTTTAAAAAAACTCTATTTTATTATTATAACTTACGAAAACTTATCAATATTAATAAAAATCATTATCTTTTTTGTTGTAATAAAATTACGCACATATAAAAGATTATGTTATTTTATATATATTTGTGTATAAAATTTCACGTGTTAAAATGTTAATACTAGATTAAGTTTTAAAAAAAACACAAATATTAATTTTACACAACTTTTTTACACTTGTGAAATCACACATATACATAAAAGACTATAATTATGTATATGTGAAATAATATTGTTATTCTAAAAAATATAATTGTTTTGATTGATATTAACGGGTTCTCGTAAGTTATTGCAATAATACATGGTCTTCATTTGAACATTACCCTATATTAGTATTCACCAAGGATAAATCTATCAAAAATCAAAATGGTTTCTTTGTTAAAAATAAATATGATTTATAGTAACACAAATGATAAATAGTTAGAACAGATTGATCGATTGATCTTTGATTAAAAAATTTAGCCTAAATTTTGATATTATATAGAAATACTATTAATAAGCTATGAACTATTAAAAGAGTTTTTAATGACCATCAGAAGTTACCAAACAATCTTAGCAATAACTAATAACGGAGTTTTATTGTTATTTTATATTTATATTTTCTTAGTGTCATTTTGTGTAACGCCCGACCCCTTATATCACTAATATTGTCCGCTTTGCTCACGATTAGCTCATGAATTTTTTTTTGTTGCGCGGGTGAAAACTTCACAGAGAGGTCACCCATCCTGAATTGCTGTAATCTGAGCACGTTTAACTGTGGAGTTCTCCTCTCATTCACAGCCAAAACGTTCAATACGCATTGATTAATTAGAGGCAGTACATTTCTTATAAAACATGAATCTCTACTGTCCACGGCCGATGTGGGATTTATGTAGGGTGTCACAATCATCCCCCCCTTTGGACTCATCGTTCTCGATGACCAGAGAAGTCACCATCCTCGATGAGGTATGTCCCACATCCTGAACGACACATGAGGCTCAGATAACATTCATTAACACCCGGCCCCTTATACCACCAATATTGTTTGCTTTATCCACGAGTAACTTACGGATTTGCTTTTGGTTATCCGGGTGAAAACTTTCCAGAGAGGTCACCCTGGATTGTTGCCACCTGAGCACGCTTGTGAAGTTCTCCTCTCATCCACAGTCAATACGCCTAAAACGCGTTGATGATATTATAGACTAGACATTTCTTATAAACCAGGAATCTCTCCTGTTCATGACCAATTTAGATTTATGTAGGGTGTCATAAAAAATACAAAAGCGGCTCTCAAGCGGCTCATGGTGATGCGAGCGTGCGCCATCAAAGCGACACATTGCACCTATCGCCCTTGACCCGAGCCCGTGCGCGTTAGGTGCTTGGCACCCTTGTGCTTGACCTTGGGTGTTCATTAACATATGTGGGACATACCATCAATATTATCCGTTTTACCCACGAGGAGCTCACAGATTTGCTTTTAGTTGCCCGGGTGAAAACTTACCAGGGAGGTCACCCATCCCTGGATTAGTGTGAACTGAGCACGTTTAACTGTGGAGTTCTCCTCTCATCCATATCCAATACGCCCAAAACGCGTTGGTGATATTAGAGGCATGACATTCCTTATGAACCAGGAATCTCTTATATCCACGATCGATGTGCGATTTATTCAGTGGGTCACATTTTGAAACCTTATGCTTAACTAAAAGAGTTTATTGCTAACTGCAGTTTTTAATGAATTTTCTTTGCTTCGTTGGTTATAAAAACAACTAAAAGAGTTTATATTTATATAATACTCATAGAATAAATGTGAAAAATTTACAGCCTCCAAAATTAAAGTGGTGCTTTCATAAGAGATAGAAGATGTACAATTTTCCTAACTCAACACCCATAATAAATAACCCTACTTTTGAACCGACCACCATATATTGTATACATTTGTTGGGTAACTTGGGGTAACTTCATAATTGATCATTTTACTTTACAAGTGTAAAAGATATTTTGTGTGCCCCAAAATGGAATAATCTAATTCCAAATTTACATATATATGTTAAGTTTACTCTCATTATATTGAGTTCAATTATTCATTCGCTGCTCAAACATTATCGTGTATTCATTGCTAGAATAAGCAAGTTTTGTCAGCTTGTTTGTACAACTTTATAGGCGATTTAATTTATATAGAAAAATTTTAGGCGCACCGTAGGTAATTTGAAAAAAAAACCGATTCAAAACGTGACATATTGGGCAAACCGTGACATATTGAAGCCTAAATGTCACGGTTTGGCCAAACCGTGACATATTGGGTTTCAGAAAATATTCTGCACCTTGAGATTTGGTTAATTATTGGAAGTGGGTTTCTTGGTTTTGGATTGGGTATAGTATTTAATTTTTTTAATTTTTTATAATATAAATGTAAGATATTTTATTCAATTTGTAACTTCTAATATTTTTATAGGATTTAAATTTTCTTTTATTTAAATTTTTAATATTACGTACATATATAACAAACAAAATAACACTTAAAAACTAACTTACAAACATCAACTTTTATTAAGTATATATGACTCGTAGTCCTTAAAAATTGATTTATTCAATAACATAACGCATGATTTGTTTACCAAAATTTAATTAATTTATGTAAATATTAAGAATACAATATTTTAGTTTATTCTAGTTCACAAAAAATATGAATTAATGTATTTTAGCTTTCAAGAAGTAACTTTTAACGTATTTTAATTTTCAAGAAATATGAATTAATGTATTTTAGCTTTCATGAAGTAACTTTTAACGTATTTCAATTTTCAAGAAATATGAATTAATGTATTTTAGCTTTCAAGAAGTAACTTTTAATGTACTTCAATTCTCAAGAAATACTATTTAATTTATTTCACTACTCAAAAAAATATCTCAAAAATATGTCAAACCGTGACCTTTTGGCCAAACCGTGACCTTTTGATTCAAAAAAATATCTTAAAATGTCACGGTTTGGCCAAACCGTGAACTTTTGATCCGGTTTCTCCCCAAAGTGTCACGGTTTGGCCAAACCGTAACCTTTTGATCCGGTTTCTTCCCAAAACACCTGCGGTGTCCCCAGCAGGACCCTTTATATATTTGGTTTCATTTATATTAGTTCTGATTTAGAGTATGTTATTTGAAAAAAAAATCTTTTATTTTTTAACCGTTTAATATTATTTGCTTTACAAAAGAAAAACTAGGCATGTATACTAGATATTTTTGTAAATTGAAGAAACAAAATTATATCTATATTTTTTAAACCCAACCATCAAACACATCTTAATTAAAAACTCTTCAATTTTATATTAAGCTTGAGTAGAGACATTTTCGGGTTTTCAACTCGCATGGTTATCTAGATATAGCATGTGACATACAATGATTATAAATTCTTAGTGGCATGGTGTTAAAAAGAATAACTCATTTTTTATTATAGAAAAGTCTTCGTCTTCCTTAGTAAATGAACAAAATCCACACTTTTAAGCCATCCTGAGACCTGAAGTATGTGCATTTTAATGCTTTTATTCCTATAGTATATGGTTTTTAACTAATATTCATTATGGGATCTTAATTGATTATTTTTATTAAAACAGAATAGTAATTTCAGTAATAGGTCAACTGTAGGAAAAGATTAACAAACTTAAAGCACACCGATCATAAACTTTTCTACCATCTAATATAATTATACTCTATTCAACTAAAATTTGTTTGATATTTTAAATAAAAATGAAATCCAATACCTCTCAAAAATTAGCATACACCTTTGTTACTGTCACTAGATCACTACCAACAATTGTTAAGCATGCCTCCTAAGAGAAAAACTTTAAATGTCATATATTACACGATCAACTTCTTTTATATGTTATACATGTTTCTAACACTTGATTAAACTTAAATATCACAAACTGGATAATAACAATCTGATACGGTGATCCACAACATCATTCGGGTCAGATAACTCCAACGGGTCAAAACCAGCGATATAAACAAGCAACTTTTGCAGCGGCCCCACACAATCTCTTCTTAATCATCAGTTTTATTTGTATTCTCATTTTTAACATAATAATTAACTAGCGTAATTTACACTCCCATTACATTTATTCAAAAACACGAATTTACACAAATACCCTCCTCACCTCCACCACTTCCCTCCATAAGTACCCCACACACCCTCCCATTTCCCCTCAGTCATCTCTTCTTCGTCACAAACCACCCTCAATCGTCACTAAAAATGTCAATCTCCGTCGCCATTGTCTTCCTCATAGTCTCTTTGTTATCAGCGACGGAAGCCCGAATCCCCGGTAACTACGCCGGAGGACCATGGCAAAGTGCTCATGCCACGTTCTACGGTGGCAGTGACGCCTCCGGCACAATGGGTATGTTATGGTATATTATTTAGTGTTTTTTTAACGACATATGTACGACCGGGGACATGTGTTATCTTAATCGGGTCCACTTATCCTTTTCTAGCCGGACCCTGTCTCAACTCTGAGCATTTTGTTCAGAGCAAGACTTGAACCCATAACCTCGTTTTATTTACATATCATGAGTGGCTCACCTTAATCAGTTGGGTTAAGAATGTGTATATTCTTTAGTTATAATCATACAAAATTCGGTTGCAAATGTTGAGGTTATTATTATTATTATTATTTTGACAGGTGGTGCTTGTGGATACGGAAACTTGTACAGCCAAGGGTACGGGGTTAACACCGCGGCGTTAAGCACAGCGTTGTTTAACAACGGGTTTAGCTGCGGTGCTTGCTTTGAAATCAAGTGTGTTAACACCCCTCAATGGTGCCACCCTGGAAGCCCCTCAATTTTCATCACTGCTACCAATTTTTGCCCACCGAATTACGCGTTACCGAATGATAATGGTGGTTGGTGTAACCCTCCTCGTACACATTTTGATCTAGCCATGCCCATGTTCCTTAAAATCGCACAGTATCGTGCCGGCATCGTCCCCGTCTCGTACCGCCGGTATGCGTCTCTACCGCTATTTTAATTTTGTAGTTTAACGGTATCAATGTTTGTTAATAGCGACACCGATATTGATTTAAAAATAAGTTTAGAGAAAATACGAGATACTTGTTGATTTATTATTATTTTTTTTTTTACTTTTGTTTAAAGGTATTAAAAAGTTGCCACTTTAATTTGACTTTCATTCTTGGACGTGCTTTTATCTATTCATCCATGTGTAAACTCATCTTATTAATTATTATTAATAAAGTAATATAGTTATTGGAGAAGTAAAAAGGTAAAAAAAAAATAAAAAGTAACTAGAAAATTGAGTAGGTATTAGAAAGTACCGTTTGTAATCTCCGGTGGTACGACCACTGGCACGTGATGAGAGTAAAGTTTGTGGGTCCCACAACACCTATGCTACACTATGTGAACATGTTATGCAAATTGACAAAACTGACCTTAGTGTTTATGGTTTATTATTGCAGAGTCCCTTGCAGGAAATCAGGGGGGATCAGGTTCACGATTAACGGTTTCCGTTACTTCAACTTGGTGTTGATCACTAATGTTGCTGGCGCGGGTGATATCCAAAAGGCATGGGTCAAAGGCACGAAGACTAATTGGATGAGCATGAGTCGTAATTGGGGTCAAAACTGGCAATCTAATGCTGTTCTCACTGGCCAATCGCTTTCCTTTAGAGTCACGGGAAGTGATCGACGAACCTCCACATCTTGGAACATTGTACCTGCCAATTGGCAATTTGGTCAAACCTTCACCGGAAAAAACTTCCGGGTTTGAAGAACAGGCGCAATTCCACCCTTTAATCTATTCAAATTTGTTTCCATGAGCTGACTGGATTTTCAAACCGTCGCATATGGTTTCTTGTTACAAACAAATCATGGTTTCTTGTATAATATGTAGCTTTGCAAAAATTGTCGGTCTTGGACCACAAAAATGCAAAGTATGATGATATTAATTACATGTGATTTAACTGGTGTTTTAAATTTAGTATTACGATAGTTAGTTCGTGATGAAAACACAAACACAATAGTTAGAATCATTTTTAACTATTGAGTTTTTGTTTTTGATAAGGGTTGTGTTTGCACTTTGGTTGAATTATATAATACATATGACAATGTGTTATTTGTATTTTAAATATTTACATCATGTTAATGAAAACTTATTTCTAATTACTGCGTATTAACACAAAATATTTTCTTTTCTCGAATGGCCTTTCATTCCCTTGGTTAGGCATACCGCATACCCCTCCCACAAGCACCCCCGGCCCAGGGGGACCGGAAAAGGTCTTTCGTTTCCCCCCCTTCGTTGGCCTTGCCGCCTTCCTTAACAAGCACTCGAGCCTCCTTTGCGCTGCCTTCCTAATGAAATTGACCCTGAAGGTTGAATTCTATGGTAGAGAACATTCTAATAATAATTGGGTCATGAGAGACTTTTTAAGTGTGGCAAAAAAAGGGTCCGCTGATAGAGTTTGGCGGGACGACGATACTAGTTATCAGATCAATTCAGCAGCTAAAAATCATTGATTTTGGAGTTACCAGCTCAAGGCATCAAACTCAAAACTTATATTTCATGTAATGATATCAAGGTGTTAGAAAATATGTTCATTTTACATGGCAAGGGTTAGATTGGTGTAAAAAATTATTGTTAAAAAAACATATTCAATGAAAATCTACTTTAATTCTAAATTTGATATATCATCCTCATCTCTTTTTTATCTTCTTATACCCAACTCATTAAAAAAATGAGTCATGAGGATGTAGATATATAAATCCAACATAGCTGAAAATCGATATATAAATGAATAATAACATCTAGTTTTTTTACGGCAAATATATATATTACTTTTAAACGACGTAAGCTGCTTCTAATCAATGGTCAAGATAATGACAGTACAAAAATGCTCTGGTTGATATATGCAATGAAGATGGTTTTGCAAGAGATCGGTAACTCAAATAGTTGACTTGTAAAAAGAGATCGAAAAAAGTCCATAACTCAAATGATTTTCAAAAAAAAAGTTTTTTAATAAATTAATTTTTATTTTAAATAATCAGTTTCTAATTTAATCAATTCTACAATGTTATATCGCTTACGTTTTCATTTCATCTAAAGCATGTTGGTTAATTTAGCCGGAGTTGATTTATTGACTATAATAATATATGCATAGAAATAAAGCCTCCTTGGAATGTTGGACGAGAACTTTAATATATGGATAATATATTATTGGATAATATATTATTGGATAATATATTATTTTGTTTTACAATTTGTATAAAATTTATGATCAAACTTTTCCCACCTTCCGTTGCATGATACACGGCGATTTAAAATCCCGCTCATCTTTACATAAATATAAAAGTGAAAATGTCACAGAATAGTAACCAAGTTTCAAAAGTGTTCTAATTTAGTCACTCATGCATATTTTTTCAAATTGACCCATCAAATGATCAAATCGAGTCATCATTAAATTTTCTTATGTCAAGTAAGTAACGGTGGATAAGACGTGGTGGTCAGAATTTGCAATATATAAAATTATATTAAAAATAAAAAAACATGTTAATTATGAAAAAAATAAAAAAAGTACCTAAAATTTAAGTTAACGTTCCATATCAGCATCAAAAGTTAGAAAAAAATATTTTCTAATTGAAACAAAAAGTATAACATGCTAAAAAACATGTTAAGGCTTCTAATTTATATAAAATATAAAAACTGAGTGACTTAATTGGAACACTTTTAAAACTTGAGTTACCTAATTGTAACAATTTTGAACGTTGATTACTATTTTACATAGTTAGCCCAATATAAAAACATGTATGGCAACACTGATTGTGATCATATGCAGCTTCTAGTTGCAAATTCAACCAATAAAAAAATAGCATGTAGTTTAATAGTATCAAGTATCTCTATAGTGATGTCACTTTTTATGAGGTTAAAGATTTAAGTCTCTTAATAAACAATGGTGTAGATTTAAAAGTGAAATTATATAGGTGTGTTTCGTTGTTCCGGTAATAGCAATAATTATAATTATAATAATAATAATAACTTCCGTCTAATTACTTCTACTACAAAAAGTAACAATGCATTTTGAACTTCAAACTAGAGGGTAGTTACCCGCGCTTCACAGCAGGTCGAAGATTAAAAATTATATGAAACTTCAAATAAAAATAAGCATATCGTACTAAAAATATTATATACCAAAATTTATAAAAGATAACCAAATTTTGTCTTTACTTTGTTTTAAATAGAATTGATAACCAATCATAGAAAAATAATGCCAAACATTATATACCTAGAGTTATAAAAGAAAGAGTTAATTACATGAAAGGTGTCCGTGGTTGGGTCTGTTTTTATTTTCGGTACCCATGTTTGAAAACTATAAGCTAAGTTGAAAAGTTTGCCAAAACGTAATATAAATGGTCTCCGTCTCGGATGGACGTTATATTTTTCTGTTAAGGGTATATGAAAAGACAAAATTGCCCCTTGTTTAAATTAGTCAAAGATATTAAATTTAAGAGTAAATTACAAATTGTGTCCTTTATTAATAAATGAAATTAAATGGTATATCCTTTAGTTTTAATAATTACATCCAATGTCCTTTTTTAAAAATATGTGCACACGTATTATCCTTTACACTAACTTTCAGTTAAATGTACAGTTAACTCTGTTATGTATTTCTCACATGATCTGCATTTTTGTCATTTTCTTTCCACATCTAATATATTAAACAAATTAAAAATTAATTATTTTATATGAAAATTAAAATGAAATATATCGGACCATTGGGTAAGTCAGTGAACTCGCGTTCCTCTTATTCAAATACATTATATCCATCATCCTCATCTATTTGATAGCAATACCGGCCATCTTCGCCATCTACAACATCTCACACCCCATTGAAATCCCTTAACTCGAACAAACAACAATGGTAAGATTAAAATCTCTAATTCACTTTTTGTATTTCGTTGATATTTGAATCTTTGGCTTATATTGCTGTGTGATTAACGAGCGACTCATAGTTTATTTTCTCGCTTTTGCAATTATATACGCAATTCAAAAAACCACAGATAATCTTCAAGTTTGTATTCCTTATGGATTTTTTATTATTTGTTGATGTGAGTACTTTATAAATTATTTACGTGCATTTTTTGGTGTTTATTGTTGATTTCCCGACCTTTTAAATGATTTGTGACTTAGAATTCTTACTTTAGTAATGTTATTGGAGATTGTTGTTATTTAAAGTTTTGACGAATTGTCGAATGAACACACACCAAAAGTGATTGGTTTTACTGACTTACCTAACGGGCCGATATTTTTTAATTTTTTTAATTTAAAATTTTTATTTTTATAAAAATTTTAATATATTAGACATGAAAAAAATGATAAAATACCCTCATGTGAGGGGGCACATAACTGAGTTAATTGTACATTTAGTATAAAGGACAATATGTGTGCAAATCTTTTAATAAAAGGACATCGTATGTAATTATTAAAAATAAAGAACATACCATGCAATTTCATATATTAATAAAGGACATAATTTGTAATTTACTCTAAATTTAAACTTTAATATAGTAAATTAAGTGGGACCCACCCCACCTACTTCCCCTTCTTTTAACCTATATGTTGCCTACCCAACTAGTGACCCACAAGCCACCACCAATCCACCGATCTCAATCACCACTCAACCACACCCACCGTCGCAGGTCATGGATTCAAACACCACAACCCACCACCACCAGATGTCGACTCAAACCCCACAACCCACCACCACCGGTCGTCGACTAAAACCCATAACCCACCACCACCGGTCGTTGATTAAAACCCACAACCCACCGCCAATCATTGACTGAAACACCACAACCCACCATCGACGATCGTCGATTCAAACCCGCAACCGCCCGTCGTTGACTCAAATACCACAACCCACCACCACCCATCGTGACCTCCAACAATGCAACCCACCAACCCTGCCTTCATCTGATCAACCCCTTCCCCATTGATTTACAACAGGTCCTTTAGAAGTTAAAGGAAGTGTTAGGGTTAGATTGAACTAGAGAAAGAAGATGACTCAATATCAAGCTAATCGAACTAATTAGCTCATCTCCCTTTATATGAATGATCGTTATGTTCGTTACACAACCGTTACAACTAATTGACAAGATTACAATTAAATCCCTGAACTATCCATTATTACACAATTAGTCCATCTAGTATTGTTTCCCTCCTAACAACACCCCCGTCTTAAGAACATTTTTGTCCTAAAAAATGGAAAGAATGGAAACGCACACGGAATTCATCTTCAAATTCCCAAGAAGCATCACCCACTGATAAATCATCCAATGAATCAACACCTGAGCAGACGATCAATGACCACGCTTAACAACACGCCTATCGAGAATCGCCCAAGGGAACAAAATGAATCACGAACTTGTCGGCAAGGGAATGATCAAAGAGTGAGAACCATGAGCAGGTTTGAGCAATGAAACATGGAGGGTGTAATGAATCATGGAGTCTGGTGGTAAATCCAAACGATAAGCAGATTGTCCCACACGTTCAAGAATTAAGAAAGGCCTAAAATAGCGAGCAACCAATTTCGTGTTATGATGAGGTTTGAGAGAAGTTTGAACCATTGGTTGCAACTAGGGGTGAACAAATAACCGATTTAACCGAACCATGACCGATTTAACGGCATTAACCGAACCAAATTAACCAAACCGAACAATTAACCGACGGTTCGGTTAAGCATATCCGATTAACCGCACATTGCGGTTCGGTTTCGGTTTTGATCTGCAAATTAACCGCATTAACCGCACCGAACCGAATGTCAATTATATATAATAAATTTACAATACTTGTTATGATTTTACTAGAATTTCATATATTCATCCTTTTTAATTCACATTTGAAGCAATGCAAAATGCACGCACACATTGTTGTATGCACACCCCTGCTCCGGTTTCGGTTTTGGCAAGACCTTAAAAATGAATCATACCATGCACACCCTTATAAATTGGTCTAAAACTATCCTAAAAACAATTTATTAGTTAATATTTGGTTTAAAAGCATATGTTAAATATATTCGTTAATTAACCGAATTAACCGCAAATTAACCATAACCGGTGGTTAACTGAAGTGTGGTTAACCGAAGTTTCGGTTGCGGTTGCGGTTAAAAAAATGGTATTAACCGAACTCGCGGTTTCGGTTTCGAAAATTATATTAACCGCACCGAACCGCACCGTACACACCCCTAATTGCAACTTAACATAAACCCATATGCCTTTGGCCAAAGTGTGCACCGAACGATGAGCATCTACGAATTGTTTCATTTGATTCCGAGCCACTTGAAGATGCTTCTTAAGTAATTGAATCATTAGCTCATGATCTCTGTGTAAATCTTCAACTGCAGCTATAAAAGTATCCCCAGGGATAAAAGGAATATGAATGTTAGGCTTGTAACCAAACAAATCCTCAAAAGGAGTCATCTTGATGGCAAAGTGGAAGGATGTAATATACCACCACTGAGCATGAGGAACCCATTTAACCCATTGCAAAGGTGCATCCATAGTCATACAATGAAGATAACTCTCCAAACATCGATTCAAAACCTCTGTTTGACCATCGGACTATGGGTGATACACACTAGAAGTAGCTAAGGTAACACCTTGTAATCGTATGAATTCCTCCCAAAATTTACTTATGTAAACAGGATCGCGATTGGGTATGATGGAGTTAGGATTGCCATGCAATTTGAAGATGGTATCCAAGTAGATTTGGGCCAGAGAACCAGCTATGTAAGGATGCGAAATGGGAATGAAATGGCCATATTTTGCAAGCCTATTCACAATAACCTATATAACACTCTTTCCCTGAACCTTTGGTAACCCCGAAATGAAATCCATTGATATATCAGTAAAAAATGGAAGTGGGGACTGGTAGGGGTTTAGTAACCTTGGTGAAGCCACCGTTTCATATTTGGCACGTTGGTAAATGGAATAGTCCTTGATAAACTTGGTCACTATCTTGGAACAACCCTTCCAGTAAACAGCTCTTTGAGTTGACATAAGGTGGCCTCAAACCCCGAATGACTTCCCAATGCAGAGGCATGACACCAAGTAATAATGTTAGCTTGCAGTTGAGAATCCGAACCCACCAACAGCTTCCCTTTTCTATTCAACAAATGACCATCCCGGGGTTTATTCTTCACAGTAGCACCTTCCTTAAGTTGATGTAACAATCTAGACAAGGAAGCATCTTTATGCCAAGATTCCTGAATTCGCTCAAGTAGAGCCGGTTGGATGGAGCTAAGGGCTAAAGAAAATAAAGCCAATCCGGTAGCTCGAGAGAGAGCATCTGCAACCTTATTTTCCACTCCCACCTTGTAAGATATTTCAGAATCATATCCCAGCAATTTAAAAAGACATGTCTGTTGTAAGGGTGTAATGATTTTTTGATTGAGAAGGTGCTTCAAACTTTGCTGATCAATTTTAATGATGAAGTGCTTCAAGATCAAATAATGATGCCATGTTTTAACAGCTAATAGAATGGCCAAAAGTTTCTTCTCATAGACAGACAAAGCTTGTTGCTTAATGGATAAAGCCTTACTAATGAAAGCTACGGAGTGGCCTTCTTGCATTGATGTGTGTAAAGTATATATATTTTAAATAAGGATTTTTCACACAATTTGAGTTTTAATTTAAGAAACGATTATCACTCTTAAACCAACTACACATAATAGGCAAGTGCACCTATCGCATAATAGTGTAGTTTTAGGTAAGAACCGAGTATTGATTCGTGGACACAATGGCTCCCAATGCTAAATCATCATCACTATTTAACCGATCAATTGAGTTTGGATTTGTGATTATTATAGTTAACTAAAACGATTAGCAAATTAAACTAGTAAATTAAGATAGTAAAGATGAAGATACACAATCAATTAAAGATACCACTTGGACTTTGATTCCACTTAGCATAGAATTAACAACTAGCACAAACTCGAGGTGCGACCATTTTTTACACATGAAACATAGAAGTAGCCTAAACCCCCGTCAAGGATATCTAGACATATAACCATTCAGAAAGCTAGAACGATAAACACATAATAGCCACCTAAAGTTATGCCATGAGAAACTAATGATATAATTATGTTGATGTTAAAGACGAATTAGACTCCCGTTAGGGTTACCTAATTCCACAAATCTTTAGAAAGTTAACACGATAAATACATGATAACCACCTCAACTTGGGAAAAATAGACAAAACTACAATTACTCTTTAACTCATAAACTTCATACCACGATTACAAAACAATTCATAACCAATGACAAGGGAGATTTATGACATACACCGTGGTTTTCTCAAACATAAGCATAAGGATGTACATTTAACCAATTCTACTAAATCTTCAACCTTCATTCACCATTCCTAGTAAAATGTCACAACATTACATACAAAAGATGCAATTATATGCATAAGTCTTGTAAGAACATGAAGTTTTCCAACATAACATGCTTACAACACCCACAAGGTTGAACATTTCATCAAACTAGAACAAACACACATAATCATTGAAGAATAATCAATTTTCATCATAGCATCAACATAAACATCACCAAGAATCATGTACAAGTTGTTAAATCATGCTAAGTTTCATCTAATCCAAGTGATAATAAGAGTTTAGCCCATAAGGCTTACAAAAGACACACCCAAACTCAAGAACATGGAAGAACTCATAGTAGATCTAGAGGTATTCAAACCAATTTTGAGTGGAAATGGTGGATGATGTTAGAACCTTCTTGAAAGTGTGAAATCTACAATCTTGGCCTTCAAATCTTCCAAAAACTCTTGAGAAATGCTCAAATACACCTAAGGGTTTGAGGGAGGCTAGGGTTTTAAAAGAAATGAATTTTTTTTTGGAAATGAGGTGTGCTAGGGTTATAAACCCGTTTTCTGCCCGAATATGGCCATATCTGAAGTGATATGACCATATTCAGCATTAAAAATAGGCTATTTAAAATTTGACAGCTTATATGACCATATTCAGCTTCAATATGGTCATATCAGAAGCATTTTTCTCTTGAACCTCTTAAATCTTGGACTTTCTTTATAAAATATCACCGAGCTTCATCCGAAAGCTAAAAAATTCAAATAAAACATAAATAAATGTCTAAATTATGAATTTTGTATCAAAAATGACTTAGAATGCAAAGAAATATATATTTTAAACATGTATATTTATTATCATATCAAACATTCCCACACTTGAACTTTGCTTGTCCTCAAGCAAACTTTCATGCAACCATTTAACAAAAGAAATCCCATTGACATAAAATATGTTGAGAGACAAACCATTTGTTAAATGAAGATCCAAACTCATAATTGACTATCAAACATGGCACACTTATAAAAAGAAACCGAGTGTTTTAAGCTTGCTCTTTTCAAGAATACTAGAAATGTTCAAATGAGCATCACATGCCTACGAAGTTTCTTTTATGCATGAGTATAAAACGCTCATAAAAATCACTCAACACTCGGTTATTTATATGTATAAGTGTATAAGTGAATCGCTCAATACCAACCAATGATACAAACATAGTAATAATTTTGCAAAGGGGTCAAATCTCCACCAATTAACATGAGGAAATGCATAAATCCAGAGGACTTTTAACAGGTTGTAACGGGGCTTGGGTAAAAAGGGATATGAATTTTTGGTAAAAGTGGTTAAACGGATAAAAATTCCAGAAATCTAGATACTAAATATGATACATTACGCTAATACATAAACACGATTTAATATAATTAAACTAATACAAATCTAATAAACGTGAGATATGCATGAAAATTATTCTTTATTATGCATCAAATAACTCACATTTATTTATTCCTATTCTAAACAACATAATTTAACTTTTTTTCATTTTTTTTTCATTTTTTCATTTTTTTTCTTTTCATTGAACAATGGATGCCTAATTAAAACAAATAAATATGAAACAATTTCGATGCCAAAATTTAGACAGCTAGACATAATCGGAATTTTATCACAAGGGTTTAAAAGATAAAAATGGCTAATTTGGCTAAGTGGCTAATGATGTGGGTAATAACAAAAAACAAGAGAAAGTGGCTCAACATGGAGGCTAATAATAACAATTGGGTGAGGTAAAAGAGAAGAAATTTGGCTTACAAGGTGGGTATTCCTAATGCCTCTGTCATTTTCATGGAAATACTTAGTTTATGATCTTGAAATGCATATCCTAAGCAAGTTGTGACACCCCCGCAGGAAGGTGTACGAGAGCCACAACGTGATATTGTCCGCTTTGACCGCAGCCTCACGGATTTAAAACGCGTCACATTGGGGAAGGTATCCAGCCCCTTATAAAGAGACTTTCGTTCACCTGCCCAACCGATATGGGATGAGTCATAGCCATATTTTCAGGCATGTGTCCATCCACCCAGCGAAGTGAGACCAACCCCTTATAAATAAGCAAACACTAAATCATATGATCTCATGTGATAAAGGCACAAATAAGCTTACGAAAATAGAGGGATAAAGGTAAAGTTCAAACTCATACATAAATAACACATTTTCAACTTGCAATACTCACTGAACATCCGAAACATTTTATCGTAATCCACTTGGTTTCTCTTAGTTTTGTGATGTTAACAATTCAATCATGCTTTCAAATCTAAAATAAACATAAACCGATGCCATTTATTCAAAATTTTGAAAATTTTTGTCAAAAATGGGATTGTTTTAAGGTGCAACGAGATATATATAGAAGACTTGCAAAAGTTCACAAAAACCCAGACATCCCCACACTTGAATTGTACATTGCCCTCAATGTACCAAAAATATGCAAATGCATAGGGGGTGTGAGAAAAGTGGAATGAAAAATCCCCTGATGAGATTTGATGAAAATTGCCAAGAAGTTCTCTAAAGCCTTAAAATGATTCCATGCGAGAAGATTCCAACCAAAATGATCACTCCTGGAAGCGGTCATTTATTAATGAGAAATTAGCATGACTCGACCCTTAAATTCACTAAATCTAGGGCAAGTGATGGTACAAACTAACAAATGGGTGGCTTATGATACTTGAAACCCCATCCGACCCATTTGATTTAGTGTATTTACCATCGATTTATGAGGAACTCAATGGTAAACACAAACATAATCCAAACGGGTCGTGCCACCAACACTTGTATTTGCTCGGACCAAACCTAATACAATTTAAGTAGTGAAGGAGACGATCATCCTGATAATGTGTTGTTGACATGTATCTCTTGATGGACCGAAGTCGCGCCTTCAGAGGTGGTTGGTTCGTGAAATAGTTTGCTCTCTCCTGCGATTCGTTTGATTTTTGTGACGAATCATATTTGCTCTCATTTACGGGTCGGCTATCTTTAGTACAAAGTTGAGGATTGGGTGTCACCAGCATCATTGGTTCGTTGGTGAATCCGTCCACTTGCAAATCTTCTTCTAGGTGCGGTTTTTCCTTGATCACCACAGTTGGCTTCCCATAAATTAGTGCTACTAAATCATCAAGGTCCCTAACCGGGTCAAACCACTCTTCTTTCCCTTCCACAATAGGTATGCTCACTAATTCATCTCCAAACTCATCCTCCCAAGATAGGATAGTGTAGTTTGTGGTTTCCCCATCAGTGAGACTAGGGAGAACCGCTTCTATCTCATCCATGACCTCCTCACGTTGTTCTTTTCTTTGCGATTTCTCAACTTCTTGTTCATTGGTCAACACACGTGGATAAAGTAATTGTGGCTCATCAAACTCGAATGCACTTTGAACTTGAGGTGGGACTTGTGCTTCATCCATTATCGTCTCAAGTTCTGATTCACGTTGTAACACATCAAAATATAAAACAGGATTGGCTTTACTTCCATCCTCCTGCTCTAATTTGGTGCTCTGATCCATGCTGCAAGATGAACTCTCCTGTAGAAGGTGGACATATATCCTATTAAGTTCAACACTCACTGCCTCTAATCTACGGCGTTGTTCTGCGAGTTCGATAGCATTACTTTCTTGTTGCTTAACCTCGTCTTGATTACAACCAATAGTATATTGTGAAAACATATCGATTCCTTGTTGTAGCAACTCATATAATAATGGACGGGGTTCGGTTTGAAATGACGTTATAGTAGACTCCTCAAATGGTTATGAGTAGGGATGCGGTTCTTCATAATTTGTGGGGAATCCTTGAAAATGATAACAACCTGGTGTGTAATGATGTCCTCCGCAAATCTCGCACCAAATTTCCTCATGGTAATCCCCATAATCAAATTGGTATCCTCCGTAGTAACTCTCGTAATCACGATAAGTCACTACAAACAATACTTAAACATAAGGATCACGGGCATCGGATAGAAATGAAACAAAAATAAGGAAAAAAATATAAACAAAAGTAAAAAGAATCTGAAATATGCACAAATGGATATGCAATATATGTAATTGATGATAAAGCGTGTCATGACGACACCCGACACAAAGGAGACTTGTGTCGTGTTTAGTCAATATTCACGACAACATAGCCATAAGCATAAACTTGTAATTGATTCACATAACCAAAAATATTAACATTGTAATGTAATTCCCACAACCCGGGAACAAGCATCCAAAAGAATAATTGTATGTAATCAACCACAATGTCTCAAAAGAATGTATGTCAAGTATTGTATAGTCTCAAAATGCATCCTATGGTCTCCACTAAGGCAGCACACCTAGATCTTCAATTAGCATTGTCACCTGAAAAGATATACTCAAAATGGTCAACAAAAATTGTTGGTGAGCTCGCAGGTTTAAATAGTAAATAAATTGATGCTGCATAATAGTTTTGTGGAATACCGTATATACAGTTATAAGTAAGCAAAATCACATAACCATGGAGCTTTACAACCAAACCTAACGACGTACACACAGAATCTTGTCGGAATATATTCACCCAAGGGCCCATTCCTGGCCACTGTTGGTACCAACTAGTATACCAACAAACAAGGGTGGGGTGTCAACCCAGTATTACTACCAATACCTATCCGTCGGTTACAACACCGGAATTAACTGGTTGTAAAGAAAGTACCACACAGCGACTCATGTATGTATCAGATAAGTACTCATAAAACAGTAACACGTTGCTTCCAAGAATGTAAGTTGTACAACATAAAAAAAATAGGTGAGCATACTTTCCCCCATGTTTGTAAATAATTGAAGTATTGAATAAGCATAAAAAGAGGTCACGAAACTCACTTGTTCGGTGGTAAGTATGGATGATCAGGTTCCAAATATTGTATGCACTAAATGGTCAATCGCCTATTATCAGTTATTGTTAAGCATTAATGATACGTTTAAAGAAAATAGTAATGTTCGGTCAGTTCGAGTTGTATCGGTTCGGTCGCGCGAAACACACACAAGTAAACATAAGTATTAGATCTAATATAGATCCAAGTACTTGAAATCGTTGCTATTGCCGATGATATTTGTGTAAAAGTGTCATTGTTATTAGAGAAATACTTGGTAAATATCGTTGGTTACAAATCAGTTATTGATAATTGCAAAATGTTAAAGTTGATTTGATTTGTGATAACATTAGTTAGTTTGATAATGTTAACTTAAATATTGTCATTAGCAATGGTAACTGTGTCGATGTCACCTTAATATCGCACGACAAACACACACCACACACAAGAAGAAACTCACACATAACAACTCCAATCGCACGACAGGACCAGACGCACGACTCAACACTCCATCCGCACGAATCAACCTTCATTCGTACGAATCAGCTTCATTCGTACGATTGAACCTTCATTCGTACGACTCAGCATTCAGTAGTACCACACAGCACCCAATCGCACGACTCAACATCCATACGCACGAATCAACCTTCATTCGTACGAATCAGCTTCATTCGTACGACTGAGCCTCCATTCGTGCGACTAGGCATTCAGTCGTGCAATACACGCACAATCACACACGTTCATCCGCATAGACTTAATCGCACGCTTCACACAATCGCATAGACTCAGTCGCACGACTCACACAATCGCATAGACTCAGTCGCATGACTCACACAATCGCATAGACTCAGTCGCACGACTCACACAATCGCATAGACTCAGTCGTACGACTCAAACAATCGCATAGACTCAGTCGCACACAGACCCAGTCGCGTGGACAGCAGAATCGCGACTGCAGAAGTGCAGAGCAGCCTTTGGCTGCTCCGCGCATGAGATTCAAACCTCAAGTACTTCCAGAAACACATTTCAAACGTGTATAAACAAAAAGAACACGCAGAAAGGCAACACACGCACCCACGCGACCTCATGTGCTCGGGTTGGCCCCGAGCACCCGAAACCCTAAAAGTGCAGCAGTAAACAAGCAAGAAAAGAGACGACCAAGGTTGTCTACCTGCAAGAAAGGAGTAGTCTCAGCTGTAGTCGAGGCTTTGCCAGTGAAAACGCGAAGAAACGGGGCGGTTCAGTGCAAGAAGGAGGAGAAAAGTGGCGAAAATGAAGATGAAGAAGATGAAGATAAGTGGTGGCTAGGGCTGGTAATGGGGTTTATATACCCAGCCCTAGTTTGGCAAAATATCATGTTTGGTCCCTGAACTAAGCCCCCGAGTTCCCAAATTTTGCTTCGGTTGAAAACGACTTAAATCAGCTAGTTATATTAATGATAAAAAGGTAATTAATGATATTTGTAGCTTAAAAATGGTTTTATTAATGACAATAATATTATATAAATATGGTATATTTAATGATGACGATGATCAAAGTTGTAAAAGTTTTAAATGTAGCATACGTTTACGATGATGTCACAAGCACAACGATGATAAAGCAAGTATAATATCCACACGAATAGATTACAAAAATGAGGAATGAGCGTTCAAAGAAAAGTTAATAGAAACACGTTAATTGACGGACCTTTCAGTGACGGATGTCACAGCATCCCCCAGTTGAGAGAATTTCGTCCCGAAATTCAACTGGTGTTAGGTCTAAGAGTGTCATCCTCGAATAGATGTGGATATTTGAGTTTCATCTGGTCTTCCCGTTCCCAAGTGATCCTGGTCCTCGTTTGGAGTTCCATCTCACGCGGACAATCGGTATCTTGCTGCGCCTTAGTTGTTTGACCTTTTGGTCCATGATCTCGATAGGTTCTTCGACGAAATAAAGCTTTTCGTCGATCTTGATTTCCTCAATTGGTACATGAAGAGTTTCATCCACCAAGCACTTCTTGAGGTTTGATACGTGAAACGTATCGTGTACACCACTGAGTTCTGGTGGCAACCTTAATCGACATGCCACTGAGCCGATTCTTTCCGTGATTTCGAATGGTCCTACGTATCTCGGGGCTAACTTTCCTTTCTTTCCAAATCGTACAATCCCTTTCCAGGGAGAGACTTTGAGTAGAACGCGATCTCCTACGTTGAATTCAAGAGGCTTCCGACGGTTGTCGGCGTAGCTCTTTTGGCGATCTCTGGCTTCTTTTAGTCTGTCTTTGATCTGGAAAATCTTGTCTGTTGTTTCCTGAATAATCTCTGGGCCTGTCAACTGGCTTTCACCAATCTCTGCTCAACAAACCGGGGATCTACATTTCCTCCCATACAATGCTTCAAATGGAGCGCATCCAATGCTCGTATGGTAGCTGTTGTTGTAAGAGAACTCAATCAATGGTAGATGAGTGTCCCAGCTACCACCAAAACAGATTACACAAGCCCTGAGCATGTCTTCCAATGTCTGTATTGTTCGTTCGCTTTGACCATCTGTTTGTGGGTGATAGGCAGTACTCATATCTAATCGAGTGCCCATCGCTTTCTGCAGTGTCTGCCAAAATCGTGAAGTAAATCGGCTATCACGGTAGGATATGATCGACACCGACACTCCGTGCCTTGTCACGACCTCCTTTATGTACGATCTCGCCAACTTATCCATTTTGTAGTCTTCCCGAATCGGCAAGAAATGAGCTGACTTTGTCATCCGATCCACTACAACCCATATAGTCATGCCCACTACTCGTTCTAGAAAGTTTGGTAATGAAATCCATGGCTATGTTTTCCCACTTCCATTCAGGAATTTCTGGTTGCTGCAGTAATCCTGATGGTTTTTGATGTTCAGCTTTAACTTTGAGCACGTTAAGCATCGGCTTACATACATAGCAATGTCTTTCTTCATGCCTGGCCACCAATACAAATCTTTGAGATCGTGGTACATCTTGTCTGCGACAGGATGAACAGAATATCGTGTCTTGTGTGCTTCATCCATGAGTAGGGTACGGACATCACCCCATTTGGGTACCTATAAACGATCCATGAAATACTGTAAGCCATCTTCCTTACAAATCATCTGTTTACCAACCCTCAAAATTCTTCTCCCGTAATATTTTCTTCTTTCAACGCTTCACCTTGTGCTGTTAGGATCTGGGCTTTCAGGCTCGTTTGAATAGTCAGTCCTAATGCTCGAGCACGTAGTGATTTCACGCGTTCTTTGCGGCTTAAAACATCAGCCACCACGTTCGCTTTCCCCGGATGATACCGGATTTCACAATCGTAGTCACTAAGTAGTTCTACCCAACGTCGCTAACGCATATTAAGTTCCTTCAGATCCAGAATATGTTGGAGGCTCTTATGATCTGTGTAGATGATGCATTTGGTTCCATACAGGTAATGCCTCCATATCTTAAGTGCAAATACCACAGCGCCCAACTCCAGGTCATGAGTTGTATAGTTCTTTTCCTGCACCTTAAGTTGTCGTGAGACGTAGGCGATCACCTTATCCTTCTGCATTAGCACACATCCCAATCCTTGATGTGAAGCATCGCAGTAGACCACAAAATCATCAGTTCCGTCTAGGAGGGACAATATCGGTGCATTGCACAACTTTTCCTTCAATGTTTGAAACGCTTGTTCTTGTGCGTGTCCCCAATAAAACTTCTTGTCTTTCTGAGTCAGCAGTGTTAATGGTTGAGCGATCTTTGAAAAATTTGCGATGAAACGTCGATAATATCCGGCCAATCCAAAGAATTGTTGTATTTCTGAGGGTGTCTGGGGTGCATCCCGTTTCTTCACTACTTCAATCTTTCCGGGATCTACGTGAATCCCATTTTCGTTCACAACGTGTCCCAAAAATTTCACTTCTCGAAGGCAAAACTCGCACTTCGAAAACTTATCGAAAAGTTTTTCTTCTTGTAATAGACTCAGTATTGCCCGAACGTGTTCCTCATGGTCCTCTTTCGATCGGGAGTAGATAAGTATATCATCTATGAATACGATCATGAACTTATCCAAGTAAGGTTTGCATACTCGATTCATCAGATCCATAAACACAGCTGGTGCATTAGTCAGTCCGAACGGCATGACTAAGAACTCATAGTGCCCATAACAAGTCCTAAACGCTGTTTTCGGTATGTCATCCTCGAAAACCCTTAGTTGATGGTATCCCGAACGAAGGTCGATCTTGGAGAAATATGAGGCTCCTTGTAGCTGATCGAACAAATCGTCGATTCTGGGAAGAGGGTATCGATTCTTCACGGTCAATTTGTTCAGCTCACGGTAATCTATGCACATACGGAATGGCCACTCTTTTTTTTTGACAAATAATACCGGTGCTACTCATGGTGAGTGACTCGGCCGGATAAAACCATTCTCCAGTAGTTCCTGTAATTGACTAGATAACTCTTGCATTTCTGATGGTGCTAACCGATACGGCGCTTTGGCTACCAGTGTAGCTCCAGGAACCAACTCTATACGAAATTCCACTTGGCGTGGAGGAGGCAAAACCGACAAGTCATCAGGGAATACATCCGGGTAGTCTCGTACTACAGGAATATCTACCAACTTGTTGTCCTCTTCTTTCTTTTCCACTACATGGGCCAGAAACGCGTAACACTGCTTTCGTAAACATCGACGTGTCTTCATGCAAGAGATAAGCTTTAAGGTTCTTCCCGATCGTTCTCCATGAATCCTGAGTACCTCCCCGTCTGGCATGAGGATTCGTACTACTTTCTCCCGATAAACAATCTCAGCTCCGTGTTTCAACAACCAATCCATTCCCACAATCACATCGAAACTTCCCAGCTCAAAAGGTATTAAGTCTATATCAAAGGCATGGTTTTCCAATATCATCGAGCACTTTCTAATAATCTCGTCGGCCTGTACCACTCTACCGTTGGCCATTTCTACAGAGTAGTTAGTTTCTAGCCTACTGGGGTTCAAGTCAAGAATGTGAGCAAATTCAGAGGATATAAAACTATTGTCTGCTCCAGTATCAAACAATATATATGCGAAGTGGTGATTGAGCAAGTACGTACCCGTAACGACATTCAGGTCCTGACGGGTATCATTTGCTCCGATGACGAACGCACGTCCTCTGGCAGCATTTTCTTAGTTTCCTTGACCTTGATTACCAGCTATGGCCATCACTTGTGGTTGGTTGTTTTCTTGCTGACCCGGCGCCCGATTCAGTCTGGGGCACATGTTCCGGTAGTGACCCGGGTTTCCACACTCATAGCAAACCCTAGCATTCCCTGCGAATTTAACCGCGTTGACCGGTGCCACTAGATTCGGCGCTACTCTATAGTCTTTCGCCAGATGCCCCGGGCGTCTACAGTTCACACACACCCGACACTACATCGCTGGGGGATGATGGAAGTTACACCTATCACACATGGGGTGCGGCCCGACGTATTCCCTCTTACCTTATGTTACGGCCACAAAATTCCTGGTTGTCTTGGCCCATTTGTCAAACTTCCCGGTACTCGACCTGCTCGTTTCTCCAACATCCTTCCTCTTCTCAGCTCCTTTCCCTAGAACCCAGTTCTCACCATCTCATCTGTTAACGTAGCAGCCTTCAGAATTGCACTCTGAATAGTAGGAGGGGCTGCTGCTGTCACCATTGCCCGGATTTGAGGCACAAGTCCCCAATGTATCTTTCAATCCTCTTGATTTCCGGAGTGACCAGATGTGGAACTAGTCTTGCCAACTCATGAAAACGATCAGTGTATGCTGCGTGCCCAGCTCCTACCATAGCATGATTCCAGAACTCCTGCTCTAATTTCTGCATCTCATTGAGTGGACAATATTCTTCAGTGATCAATGCTTTAAACTCATCCCAAGTCATCTGCATTGCTGATTTTCTTCCCCTTACTTGAATCTGTGTGCTCCACCAAGTTAGTGCCTTGCCCTGCAGTGAACACGTGGCATACTTAATCTTTTGACTGTATAGGCATTCACTTATATCAATGACTGCCTCCATCTTATCAAGCCACCTTGTTAGAGCTATCGCTCCACCTTACCCATCAAATTCTTTCGGTTTGCAGGCCACAAACTCCTTGTATGAACATCCCCGTCTTGTATTAACAATCCAGTTTCATTACCAGCTGTTCCACCATTCTCAGTATCTTCACCTGTTCCTTGGTTATGCTTATTGTTAGTATCATTATCCCCATGGAGATTATGATTCAGAAGAGTGTCGCTCACTTGAGTCACTATCGCTGGAATCAGTGCGTCTAGCTGCTGAGCAATCATAGCAGCTATATCGAGGCTTTCAGTTCCCTGATTGTTGCCAGCGGGACCACCACCAGTTCTTGGTGGCCTACCTCTACCTCTGTCCCGTGAAGTCTTACCTTCGTGATTTGTACTGCGGGTGACTCTTCGAGGTGGCATCTTCTAATCATAAAAGAAGTAAACATGTAAACTTTAGGCACTTTAAGATACACTTTTAATTCCACTCATCAAGTTCCAACATTTCATGCTCCAGTCAATCAAGATCATCACAGAGCCCAGTTCAAGCACATTCTTGGTATATCAATGATGCTTATATATAGGGTCCCCCGCAGTGTTCCCACCACATCCACGATATACCGAGAACGATGCTTAAACCGGTTACATGACATCCGATTTTCCTTAACATCATCCAATAAACAACATAATGTATGTGTAGAGAGTATCGTCACTCTTCTACAACCCTTTGGAGTCCACATTCATTCTAAGCATTTAGTCAGTTCCATAGTTACTGAAATGCTAAGCAGAGAAATGTTTCATGAAGAATAAAATCGATATCATAATTATAATCACATGAAGGCTCTAAGTAGAATAGGACTTAAGTAATAGTAGAGGTTATGAATGTTTTATCATCATTAGCAAAGTCTTACTAGAATTATAATTCTAGTGCCCTAAGGTATAGAATGGAAGACTTGTACTACCATGATCATTTCCTCATGGTAAGATTAGTCAGGCTTCACATGCACTGCAAATTGCAATTACGTGTGCACCCGTAATGATAATTTGCCTTGCATGGTCCCCCTCAGCCTCATCTACCCGAGTTAACATCACAGTATCAACACCATTCATCAAGCGCAGATCATGTAAGTTCTCATGTCCATGAACCAATTGTATTCCAATAGTAGTCCGTCATAACAAATAGAATCCAAGCTCACAATCATAATTGGTCTACAAAAGTTACTTATCCCTTCTTCTTTCGGGACTTCAGGCATCACTATCTCAGGGTCGGACTCAATATCCGAGATCAACGCTTCGCGTGATATGTGAAGATCCCTTCAGGTTGGGTATCCCAACTAAATAGTATAATGCAGCGCGCATAGGAACGGAACACTCCAGTAGAAGGCATTCCGTGAGTAAAGAGTAAGAGTAATAGTGCCTTTCTCAGGATGGTCAGATAACAAGACTTAGAGATAAAGAACAAGTATAGAGTATAGAGATAAAGAGCAAGTATAGAGGAACATATACATGTAACATCATATGCAAGCCAATCCTAGCATGCATTCTACATGAAGGTTCCTAGGTTATAGTCTAGGTCAAGTGATTTGCCTAATTTTCTATAACCAATGGCTATGATACCAGTCTGTCACACCCCCACTGAGAGCGGAAACACGGGGATGTAACGAGACGGGATCGTCATAACACATTGTTAACAATAGAGATGCAATATATGTAATTGATGATAAAGTGTGTCATGACGGCACCCGACACAAAGGAGACTTGTGTCCTGTTTAGTCAATATTCACGACAACATAGCCATAAGCATAAACTTGTAATTGATTCACATAACCAAAAATATTAACATTGTAATGTAATTCCCACAACCCGGGAACAAGTATCCAAAAGAATAATTGTATGTAATCAGACCACAATGTCTCAAAAGAATGTATGTCAAGTATTGTATAGTCTCAAAATGCATCCTAGGGTCTCCACTAAGGCAGCACACCTAGATATTTAATTAGCATTGTCACCTGAAAAGATATGCTCAAAATGGTCAACAAAAATTAATGGTGAGCTCGCAGGTTTAAATAGTAAATAAATTGATGCTGCATAATAGTTTTGTGAAATACCGTATATACAGTTATAAGTAAGCAAAATCACATAACCATGAGCTTTACAACCAAACCTAACGACGTACACACATAATCTTATCGGAATATATTCACACAAGGGCCCGTTCCTGGCCACTGTTGGTACCAACTAGTATACCAATAAACAAAGGTGGGGTGTCCCAGTAGTACTACCAATACCTATCCGTCGGTTCCAACACCGGAATTAACTGGTTGTAAAGAAAGTACCACACAGCGACTCATGTATGTATTAGATAAGTACTCACAAAACAGTAACACGTTGATTCCAAGAATGTAAGTTGTACAACATAAAAAATAGGCGAGCATACTTTCCTCCCATGTTTGTAAATAATTAAAGTATTGAATAAGCATAAAAAGGGGCCACGAAACTCATTTGTTCGGTGGTAAGTATGGATGATAAGGTTCCAAATGTTGTATGCACTAAATGGTCAATCACCTATTACCAGTTATTGTTAAGCATTAATGATACGTTTAAAGAAAATAGTAATGTTCGGTCGGTTCGGGTTGTATCGGCTCGGTCGTACGAAACACACACAAGCAAACATAAGTATTAGATCTTATATAGATCCAAGTACTTGAAATCGTTGCTATTCCCGATTATATTTGTGTAAAAGTGTCATTGTTATTAGAGAAATACTTGGTAAATATCGTTGGTTACAAATTAGTTATTGATAATTGTAAAATGTTAAAGTTGATTTGATTTGTGATAACATTAGTTAGTTTGATAATGTTAACTTAAATATTGTCATTAGCAATGGTAACCGTGTCGATGTCACCTTAACATCGCACGACAAACACACACCACACACAAGAAGAAACTCACACACAACAACTCCAATCGCACGACAGGACCAAACGCACGACTCAACACTCCATCCGCACGAATCAACCTTCATTCGTACGAATCAGCTTCATTCGTACGATTGAACCTTCATTCGTAAGACTCAGCATTCAGTCGTACCACACAGCACCCAATCGCACGACTCAACATCCATACGCACAAATCAACCTTCATTCGTACGAATCAGCTTCATTCGTACGACCGAACCTCCATTCGTGCGACTAGGCATTCAGTCGTGCGATACACGCACAATCGCACACGTTCATCCGTATAGACTCAATCGCACGCTTCACACAATCGCATAGACTCAGTTGCACGACTCACACAATCGCATAGACTCAGTCGCACGACTCACACAATCGCATAGACTCAGTCGCACGACTCACACAATCGCATAAACTCAGTCGCACGACTCACACAATCGCATAGACTCAGTCGCACACAGACCCAGTCGCGTGGACAGCAGAATCATGACTGCAGAAGTGCAGAGCAGCCTTTGGCTGCTCCGCGCACGAGATTCACACCTCAAGTACTTCCAGAAACACATTTCAAACGTGTACAAACAAGAAGAACACGCAGAAAGGCAACACACGCACCCACACGACCTCATGTGCTCGGGTTGGCCCCGAGCACCCGAAACCCTAAAAGTGCAGCAGTAAACAAGCAAGAAAAAGGACGACCAAGGTCGTCTACCTGCAAGAAAGGAGTAGTCTCAGCTGTAGCTGAGGCTTTGCCGGTGAAAACGTGAAAAAACGGGGCGGTTCAGGGGAAGAAGGAGGGGAAAAGTGGAGAAAATGAAGATGAAGAAGATGAAGATAAGTGGTGGCTAGGGCTGGTAATGGGGTTTATATACCCAGCCCTAGTTTGGCAAAATGTCATGTTTGGTCCCTACACTTAGCCCCCAAGTTTCCAAATTTTGATTCGGTTGAAAACGACTTAAATCGGCTAGTTATATTAATGATAAAAAGGTAATTAATGATAATTGTAGATTAAAATGGTTTTATTAATGACAATAATATTATATAAATATGGTATATTTAATGATGACGATGATGAAAGTTGTAAAAGTTTTAAATGTAGCATACGTTTACGATGATATCACAAGCACAACGATAATAAAAGAAGTATAATATCCACACGAATAGATTACAAAAATGAGGAATGAGCGTTCAAAGAAAAGTTAACAGAAACACGTTAATTGACGGACTTTTCGGTGACGGATGTCACATTACACATGAAACATGAAAGTAGCCTAAACCCCCGTCAAGGATATCTAGACATATGACCATTCAGAAAGCTAGAACGATAAACACATAATAGCCACGTAAAGTTATTCCATGAGAAACTAATGATATAATTATGTTGATGTTAAAGATGAATTAGACTCCCGTTAGGGTTACCTAATTCTACAAATCTTTGGAAAGTTAACACGATGAACACATGATAACCATTTCAACTTGGGAAAAATAGACAAAACTACAATTACCCTTTAACTCATAAACTTCATACCACGATTACAAAACAATTTATAATCAATGACAAGGGAGATTTATGACATACACCATGGTTTTCTCAAACATAAGCATAAGGGTGCACATTTAACCAATTCTACTAAATCTTCAACCTTCATTCACCATTCCTAGTCAAATGTCATAACATTACATACAAAAGATGCAATTATATGCGTAAGTCTTGTAAGAACATGAAGTTTTCCAACATAACATGCTTACAATACCCACAAATTTGAACATTTCATCAAACTAGAACAAACACACATAATCATTGAAGAATAATCAAGTTTCATCATAGCATCAACATAAACATCACCAAGAATCATGTACAAGTTGTTAAATCATGCTAAGTTTCATCTAATCCAAGTGATAATAAGAGTTTAGCCCATAAGGCTTACAAAAGACACACCCAAACTCAAGAACATGGAAGAACTCATAGTAGATCTAGAGGAATTCAAACCAATTTTGAGTGGAAATGGGTGGATGATGTTAGAACCTTCTTGAAAGTGTGAAATCTTCAATCATGACCTTCAAATCTTCCAAAAACTCTTGAGAAATGCTCAAAGACACCTAAGGGTTTGAGGGAGGCTAGGGTTTTGAAAAAAATAAAAGTTTTTTTGAAAATAAGATGTGCTAGGGTTATAAACCCGTTTTCTGCCCGAATATGGTCATATCTGAAGTGATATGACCATATTCAGCATCAAAAATTGGCTATTTAAAATTTGACAGCTTATATGACCATATTCAGCTTCAATATGGTCATATCAGAAGCATTTTTCTCTTGAACATCTTCAAATCTTGGACTTTCTTCACAAAAAATACCGAACTTCATCCGAAAGCTACAAAATTCAAATAAAACACAAATAAATGTCTAAATTATGAATTTTGTATCAAAAATGACTTAAAGTGCAAAGAAATATATATTTTAAACATGTATATTTATTATCATATCATGCATCAAAACTGCACCCATACCCTTAGCCGATGCATCAGTTCTATGATAAATGTTTTACTGAAATCTAGTCAGGCCAATACAGGCGATGTGCAAAGGGCAGTTTTGAGGGATTTAAAAGCTGATTGAGCCAACATACTCCAAGCAAAAGCATCTTTTTTAAGCAAACCAGTCAAAGGTTTAGCAATGATGCCAAATCCCTTGATAAACTTTCGATAGTATCCAGCAAGACCTAATAATCCCCGAAGTTGCTTAACTGTGGTTGGGGTGGGCCAATCTACAATGGCTGCAATCTTTCTGGGATCTGTAGACACCCCAGCCCCCGTGATAGTATGCCCCAAATACTCTACCTTATGGCCCCCCAAAAAAACATTTGGACCTCTTTGCCTTTAACTGATATTTCCTCACAAGAGTGAGAACCTCATGCACATCCAATAAATACTGCTCCCAAGAAGAACTGTAAACCAAGATATCATCAAAGAAGACCAAGGTGGTCTTCCTCATGACTATTTTAAAATGGAATTCATGAGTGATTGAAATGTAGTCGGGCCATTGGTGAGACCAAAGGGAAGAACCAAGAATTCATAATGACCTTGATGTGTCTTAAAGGCAGTCTTATGAATGTCCCCTCAAACATTCTGATTTGGTGATAGCTGGATCTAAGGTCCAATTAGGAAAAAATACAAGCACCCCCCCAACTCATCTAATAATGGTCTGGGGTACCGGTAAGGTTTAAGATTGAGTAGTGTAGATTCATCTTTTAAACGAATCATGTGATCACAATCTCTGCTAGGTGGTAACCCACTGGGAACTTCAAACAATTCACTGAATTGAGATAATAATTGTGACATTTGGTCATCAGTAGTAGCGTCAGAAATAATAGGAGTGTGTTGGTAAGTTTCTTCGGTTTGGAGGCTGAATAAGTGGGCATGAACCATTTGGGAAGGGAGTCGTAAGTAAGAGGACATCTTCTCCATGGAACACACATTAACTCTTAAATTACCAGTTCCTTTGAGTTCAAACGGCTGTTGATTTACTGAGAATTTCAGAAACAGTGTTAAAGTTCCAAATGATCTCATTCAATGTTTGTAGCCATTGAATTCCAAGGACTATATCATAGTTACCCAATGGAATAACCAACATATCTGCCTTGAACCACTTGCCTTGCATGGTCTATCGGAAGTTCTAACAAAGTTGGACACAAGGTAATTTGCTACCATTTGCAATGGTAACCGGAACATCTTCTATAATTTGGGTAGGACACTTCAGTTTAACAGCTAGTTGTTGATTGATAAAGTTGTGAGTGGAACCACTGTCAATCAATATTTGTAACTGTCGAGTGCCTAGAGCACCCACTACCTTCATGGTTGAATAAGGAGGAATACCAGTGATCACATGAAGGGATATATTAGGATCTTGCACCTCTGGAATATTATCTAATAATGTCACATTATCACCAATTTGGTGGTGGTGCATTTATGACCAGGAGTATACTTATCATTACACCAAAAACATTCACCCTTCGCCCTCTTCTCATCAAACTCCTTACTAGTTACACGTTTAGTTGTTCGAACTGAGGAAATTGGATTAGCTTTAGTAGGGGGAGTAGGTAATAAGGGGAGTTTAGAGTTGGCTCCAATTGATGGGCTATAATATGGTCTGGAAGTAGGTTTAAATAATTGTTTCCCACCGCCCAATGTGATATTAGCTTGGTTTTGCAACCCTGCTAGAGAATGAGCCTCCCTCAACAATTTTGGTTTAAACAAATTCACGTAACATTTAATATATGCTTTTAGACCTTCAATGAACAAACTAACTGCATATTCTTCCTGAATGTTTACCTTGTTCAACAGCAGATTGAACTTATCACAGTAATCTTCTAAATCATCTGCTTGATTGAGAGCTTTCAAGGCTCCCATGGGATCTTCCACCAGAGTCGATGTGAATCGCGCCTGAATGGATCTCATATACTCATCCCATGGAATGCCTGTTACCGGTTTCCCTCTAGATTTAACAAAATTGTTGTGCCATTGAACAGCTCTTCCTTCAACATGTACTGCAGCATAACATACCTTAAGCTTCTCCGGTGTTTCATCAATGGCGAAGAAATGTTCACAACTTTGTAACCAACTTTCAACTTCATTGCCGTCGAATTTAGGGAATTCGACTCGCGAGAATCGATTATTGCTCCTTGTAAGCCTTGTTTCCTCCTCTTCTCGACCATTACTACTATTTCCACTTGTGGTGGTTCCATCTCGATGATTGTTGCCCATTGAATTCATAGATTGCAAATTCTTGATCACCTCGCTCATTTGCGATCTCAGCGACATCTCAGCTGCTAATTGACTCTTCTTGTTCGTCATTTCGATCATTTGTTTCTCTGACACAGATTTGATTCCTTCCAATTCTGTACGATTCTTCTCTGCAGCTGATTCCAAACGTAGCAAAGACACTTCATGTTCCTTAATCGATTTCTCGATTTCTTGATTACGGGTAGACATGGTGGTTTGAATTACGGAGCTCCGACGTGAATCGGTAGCTCTGATACCACTGTTAGGGTTAGAATGAACTAAAGAAAGAAGATGACTCAATATCAAGCTAATCGAACTGATTAGCCCATCTCCCTTTATATGAATGATCGTTATGTTCGTTACACAACCGTTACAACTAATTGACAAGATTACAATTAAATCCCTGAACTATCCATTATTACACAATTAGTCCCTCTAGCAATGTTTCCCTTCTAACAGGAAGAGAGATCGTAGAAGTGAGGGATTGAGTTCTTACATTCTGAGGTGACGGGAGAGGTGGTAGCCGGTGGTAAGAGTTGACTGTTGTGGCAGATGGTGGTACAACGACGGCGGTGGTGGCGGGTGATTGGTGAGCGGGAGAAGTTTAGAGGTGAGGTTTAGTGGTAAGGGTGGGTCCCACCTAAATAAATTCTAATTTAATGAGTTCATTTTAAAAAAAAAGGTACTTTGGTCATTTTAGAAAGTTTTAACGGAAAAATATAACGGACATCCATAAGGGGGACCATTTGTGTTACGTTTTGGAAAACGTGTGGACCGACCTTATAGTTTTCAAACCTGGGGACCGAAAGTGAAAACAGACCTAACCAAAGGTTTCTGTTATTTGGCAAATGGCCCTTGTGGTTTAACCAAATTGCATGTTTGGTCCCCAAACTTTAAAAATTGCAAAAATAGTCCAAACTTTTATGTAATCATTGCATGTTTGGTCCCTGGCACTAAATTCATTAATTTCTTATGCATTTTATAAAATTTGAATTAGCATATAATTTTAAATTTCGGGACCAAAAGTGCAACACCCATATAAAAGTTTGGACTAATTTTGCACTTTTGCAAAATTTGGGGACCAAACATACAATGATTACACAAAAGTTTGAACTATTTAAAAATTTTAAAATCTAGGGACCAATCATGCAATCTGATCAAACCACAGGGACCATTTATGCAACTTTCTCTAGATTTAAGTTTAGTTAGCACACGAGAACAATTTTAATGAAGGAACAAATGATAACAGGGAAAAGTTAGTATCATAGATGATATAGTGATTAATGTTAGATAAAACCCAACTAATAACAGAAACCTGATCATCTTCTCTACAAAAGGAGAATATAAACTCGAAGCACTAATAATTAATAAAGTCCTTGTTTTAGGGTGGTTCAAAATCATATACTATTATTCCCAAATGAAGTGTTAAAACTACAGCTAGTAAACAACTTACCAAAGTTATCAGGTGGCTGCAATCCTTTTAACATCGTTTGCGTTGTTTATGGGTTTTCCATTGCTTAAGAAGAAATTCGACGCCTTCTTTCAACGTCGCGTGTCTTTTCTCCTTATTGTTCCAAAGTTGTGGAACTGGATATCTGCCACTCGGGTTGTACTCGTTTAGTTCATTCAGAGCTGTAACAACAGAATCAAATACATCTTTGTCGCATTCATTTTTCAGGCTTGCAATCTTCTCATCTTCTTCATCCAGAACCTCCTGCATGATGATGTTTAATTTCACACACCAAAATGTTTGTAAGAAAATTACATTTATCAACTTATTACATCTGCTCTAACACCAGTTTAATCAACTAACACAAATGACCATTTTAGGATAAATCTCATCTCAAAAGCTATTGATATTTTATGTTAAATAAGTTAATAAAACTGTAAGAAGTGTATGAAATACCTTAATTTTTCCTCCGGCGGTGATGACTTTAAAGGGATGCCAGCTAGGATCCCTGAGATGATTATCCCACAAAGATGCCAATTTTTTGGCATTCTCAGCTCCCTCTTTACCAGAACCACGTCTCTTAGCAGCAGCAATAAACAGCTTTTCATCGAGCTCTCCCATTCTCTTCACAATAATATGTGCACGACCAGTATTTTGACTCAAACCCTGTTGTTCAAAGAAAGATCAATGACTTAATTCTATGTAGGCATTGATAAATATGTAAACGTAAGTAATATATTAGTTATGAAGGAAACAAACTCACAGAAATAAGCTCTTTACGAGCCTCCACTAATTCATCATTGCTCTTTCGTTCTTGAACTATTAATGCTTGATTAAGCTCTTCCAATCCCTCAAGTTCCTCTTCTTTTTCTTTCAGATCATTCTGAATTGATTCCATTTTCTTCTTTGCTTCAAGATCTACTTCAGTCACGTGCTTCATCACTTCTAGGGCCCCCTTCATTTGCTTGATCTCTAGCTCCAACCGTTGCTTTTCATCAAGCTTCTTTTGAAGCTTGATAATTTTCTGGTGAAGTTTTTCTTTTTCTCTCTGCAATGTGTTTATCAGATATTAATAATCAAAAACACATGTTTTAATTAACAAAAGTTTGTTAATAAACCTTCTGATCCACAGCTAACTTTAACAGTCTTTCATCTGCCTTGTTCTGCTCCAGAATGGCCAATTCATTCTGCCAAAAAAAATTTATCATCACTTTAAAATATTATCTAGCAGATTTAGAAAAGAAAAAAAAATTATGTAAAACAAAGTAGAGTACCATTTTCTTCTCATAGTCAAGCTTCCTTTTCTCAGTTTCATTTCTAGCTTCGCGCGCTCTTAGTTTCTTTTCACGCTCTTCCAGCAGCCACTTGCTCCGTTCATGCTCAGCTGTAATCATTTTAAGCTGCTCATTGGCCTTCTTTCGCATCATTTCCATGTCTAAAAAAGGGAACAAAAAGAATTATATTAAGATCTATTACACATACAATTGAACTTCAAAAAACAATCTTGAAAATTAAAACCTCTATTAAAGTTCTCAGTCATCTCTTCTTTCTGTTTCATAACAGTTTTCAGTTGAATATCTGTTTTGCTTATTTCACTATTCATTTCTTCACTTCTTTTGTCCTTTTCGTCTATCATAGTTTTCAACCCCTGAATTAGTTTCGTTTCTTTTACCTCATCTTCTTTTTGAACATCAGCCACGGTCTTCAAATCACCATTTTTTCTAAGATAATCCCCAACAAGACCAGAGGAGTTATAATCTTCATCTGTTGCAATCCAAGCATACAACTTATCATCTTTGCACTTTCTCCTATCATACCAATCTTTCCTTCCGTGTTTGTTTATCTCAAAATCCTTCATAAACATCATAACATGACATAACCCACCCCAGGTATTCCCAAATTCAACTACAGCGTGCCCTGAGTGACCCTGCCGGTTCCATAGAGGATGCACTTTGACTGGGTTGTAACCCTTTTCTGTCCAATCAGCTTTTAGCTTTTTCCCACTATCACCTACATATCTACCATTCTTATATTCAACAGGAATGTTAGCAACCACAGCCATCCAAGGCCAAACAATTAGCTCTTCCTTATCCTTTTGCTTTGGTGTTGTATTTACATTTGTTGAATCAAAACACTTGGTTTTAGCATGAAAGTCTCTCTCTAAGAACTCAATTAATCCCATATGTTTGGCCTTTTCTTTGAAACTAGCACTTCTTGATTCTCTCACAATCCGATTCGCATGCCTGAGGAGGTCCTTGTAAATGTAGTCTCTACTATCAGGACAAAAGGGACATTTCAAAATCTTTTCTGAAAACCTAATTTTGAAACGTCCACCTCTTAGTTCCTTGTAATACTTGTGTTTATATTCCCCAAATTCACGATCAATGCTAAGTGTATCTCTAATTCGCCGACTCATCCTACACCTATCTTGCCATATATCAAACACAACAAATGAGCAACACGAAATTACTTTAAACAAGAAACCATCTACAAAATAGTTGATCTCAAGTTCTCAACAAAATATTTAAACTTGTTTGACTCACTAAAAAATTATCACCACCAGCAGAACAATATATATAACATATTAGAATCAATTAGAGATAGATACCAACAACAACAAGCATGTAACCATGAACTGCACGGGTTTTGCTATGGAAATGAATGACATTACAAAGCAATGAAACTGACAAGTAAAGGTATGTATGCAGAATTGCAGATACATTAATCTTCTAACATTGTAACACTCATATATTCATTCATAGCTCCAAATAAATAGTTAATTCAAAATGAAGTCCCATATATGTGTAAGTTTCAAGCCAAGACAAAGAAGATAAAATCCAAAAAGGATGACAAATAAACCTCCTATAAGATAGCCCTCGTACAGAAATAATCAATGTCTTTAAGACACCATTCGCTTCTAGCAAAACTTTGGGATAAACAAGCCATTAACTTAACCTAACCTACCCTCAATTTGGTGGAAAGATAACCATGAGACTAGGGGGAGCTCGGCGTATGACTTCCAACATGATCGATCATAAAATGAAATACGTACTTGAAACTAAATTCACACAACAAAAAAACAAATATATATACTAAATCACAAGGTGACATACTGTTACATCTCCAAATGCTGCTACTAATCTGTAATGAAAATGATCAACTACAAATGTTACAGAAAAACTGATCACGTTTTGCGTTTTGATCTAGATTAAGTGGTGAACAACAGGGGGTAAATAACAAAAACACAAAACAACGATTAGCCTTTTATACCTGAGGAACTTGAAGTAAACCCTAGGTTCGATGGTTAGGGTTTTTGCTGAAGGAGGTGCCGGAGACTATGGAGGAAACAGAGAGCAAAGTTACCGGAGAAAATGCAAAAGTTGTGAAGAGGATTTTGATGAGTAGAGATTTGGTATAGAATTCGTGTGTTGAAGAAGCAAATGGAATGTAAATTGTGTGAAAAACGGTCAGAGAAAACCTGCAGGATGCTGGATGTTGCGTTCTTCCATCAAGCGCCTGAATGGCTATTTCCGATGCCAATGCTGACGTGGATATCTATTTTATAAATTTGAATATAAAAGAACTTCACATGATACCAAAAAAATAGTAAAAAATTACCAAAATAACTTTTTTTGAACAGCTAGTTAGTTGTTAATTATTTATCATCAAGTTAGTAATAATCACTCATGTCAAGGTTTGAACCTTGGACCTTCAAGAGAGGCAAAACCTCCCACCTCCCCCCTTAACCATTAGGCTAAGAGATCATTGGTACCAAAATAACTAATTGATCAAAATGAATTACTAAAATAACCGATCCAAATCAAAATATTATAAGAAAAAAACAATCGGAGCCCGCCGCGTTTCATCCCTCGCTGACGTGGCGAGGAAATATGGGAATCCCTCGCCTCGAAAAATGTGCCCGGCGAGGGAATGACATAATCTTCGCTGACGTGTCTGATATCACTCGCTGAGTTAGCGAGGGATTATGAGAATCCCTCGCCCGTATTTACGAAAATACCCCCCCCCCCAATTTAAAAAAAAAATTAATCCAAAAATCCGAGATTTTTAATTATTTTATTATTTTTTTAAATACTTAAAAAAAATTTATTTTGCCCTATATAATACCATGTTTATACTTAATAAATCTTACATTCTTCTCACGTTTCTTCTTATAATTCTCTGAAATTTTTTAAAATGTTAGTTAAACAGGTGTTGTTAAACATAGCAAGTTGATTAAAATTATCTTTTAATTTAATATAAATCTGTTTTACAACTTGTACATTACATCTAATAGTAATACTATTGGATGCATAAAACCTGCAAAGATAATAAACAACTTCAATATAATAAAATAAATGAATAATAAAATAACAGTACAAATAAAAAAAGTAGCAACCAAAAACTAACCTCGTTCTCCATCACCACGATTTTTCAAAATCGGAAGATTTGCTAAACAACTTTAAAAAATATTCGTAAGGATTGCTAAACAATTTTTAGAGTTTTTTTTTTTTTAAAATCGGACTCTCACTTTGTCCCCCACCGGCCCACCGTCCCATTTTATACTCCTCGTTCACAATTAATTCCTCGCCTCGAAAATGGGATCTCGCTGACGTGGGCGAGGGGATTGTCACATCCCTCGCCGAGAATGACCACTCCCTCGCCTAAATTACCGTGCCTTGTTTCAGGTTTGACTGCGAGGGGAATGTCACATCCCTCGCCTCGTTTGGCACGCCCTCGCCTCGATCCTCGCACCCTCTCGCTGACATGACTAGTGACATGGGTGAGGGAAGGGTCCAATCCCTCGCCTGAAGTATTGTTCCCTCGCTGACGTGGGTGAGGCCTCGGTCAAATCTCTCGCCTACCCCTCGCCAAATTTTTTTAAATCGCAATATACACGTGGGCGAGATACCGACACGTGGGCGAGATACCGACACGTGGGCGAGGGAAAGTTTGGTGACGTGGGCGAGGGAAAGTTTGGTGACGTGGGCGAGGGATCATGATTTTTCCTCGCCGGTGAGCGAGGGTCAAAGTCAACAGTCTATTTTTGTAATTTTAATGGTCAATGGTTATTTTGGTAATTCCTTTTGGTCAATTGGTCATTTTGGTAATTTTTCCTAAAAAATATATTTAGTGTTTTACTTGAAGTTTTTCTAAATTTGTTTAAACTTAGTTTTCACTATGTGTTTCAATTCAGTGTAGTATTTTTATAAATTTCTATTTTTATAAAATTTAGTTAAGCAAAAAAGAAACATATATTGATTTGGTTGCAAATAAATGGAAAAAGGTAAATTTAATTGGGAAGTAAAAGTTAAGAAAAAAATTGTAATGAGAAATAAGTTCTAAAAAAATTGTAATGAGAAATAAGTTCTAAAATTTTTAAATTAGAGAAGAAAAATCAATAAATAGTCATCAAAATTTATATATACTTAATCTGTATAACTTAATTTTAACTTTTTTAGCACTTATAAAAATGCAACATAAGATTGAAACACTTAACCGAAAGTTAAGTAACTTTAATAAATAAATAAAATCTTTGAATGACTTTAGTAGAATACTTAAAAAAAACTTGATTATTACTTTAACTAACATGACAAGGAGGACGCTTGACATATGGTATATATAGATGATAACAAACTGCATAAATATATAATAAATAAATAAATAAAGCCTTTTCATTTAAAAGTGATGAACTTACAACACTATGCCATATACTTATTTTTATAACCTTCGTATACTTTCTCACAGCAAATTCAGGTTAAAAAAACCCCTCATTTATATGACGAGGCTAATAAATATTTGTTTTTTAGATATATCATCAATCGAAGCTACAAGAAAGGATTCCATAACCAATAACTTTGAGCATGTTCTAACTATTCATTAGCATCATTAAATTGTGGCTTAGACATTTGATAATCAGGTCAGTAGCAAAATGACCGGTAATCATGCAAATCTTACCATCTCGGAAAATACCATCAGCACTGAAAATACTCGCACATCAAGTGAAAATTAAATGTAAATCAATTAATGATTATTCTACTAGAAGTTTCTTTTATAAAAAAAATTAAATTAAAATTCTCACTGATCAAACTGATTATATGAATTATTATTGATCAATGACTCATAATTTAAAGTATTAAAATACAAATTTGTTAAAGTAAGTAAATAAACACAAAAGATACTTAGCTACTATTAAAATAATAATTATCGTTATTATTTTTCTTACATGTTAATTATCTTGTTTTCTTAATATTATATCACTAAGGGGCTGTTTGACAGGCTCTTAATGGTTTAGATATCTGAATGGTTCAGCACTTAATGGTTCAGACTGTTGTTTCACGAGCAAATGTCTGAATGGTTAAGACATTTGCCTCTGAATGGTTAAGCATTATACTAATACTGAATGGTTAAGAGGTCTAATGCTGAATGGTTAAGACCTCTTATCTGAATTGGTCAGACATTTGCCTTTGAATAGCTAAACGATATAATAGCTTTTAATGGTTCAGACCTCTTAATGGTTCAGACCTATTATTGGTTCAGCATTTAATTATTCAGATATGGTCAAACAGCCCCTAAAACGGACAGTTAGGGTTGGCAAACGATAAAAAATTTGTACACAGCAAAAGTTGTTCGTTTTTTTCTTTCCTAACGATGAACAAAAACCACGAAAATCGAAAATCCGTCTACTGCTCTTTTTATTGGATTTTACTAACTTTATATATTTAACCTGCTGCATAAAAACTCTTTAATTCTATAAGTTTGACCCCACATCACCAAGTCACTGCATTTTCAATGTCAGCTGCAAAAATAATAATACTACATCAGAAAGCCGATTTCTTTGACACTGATATCGCTAATTTGTAATAACACAAGAATGTCAGCCTAATCAACATCAATGCCATCCAATGTTAATCTATTTGAATCCTCACCACTTACCAGCATCCTAAGACCATCTTTTAGCTCGCCCACACCTTCTTCCAAAACCGCGCAAAACGGGAATATGTTTACACCGCGCACCCTTCTCCTCAACTCGTCACAAACGTCTTCGGCCCCCGCCTCATCAATTTTATTAGCCACAATCAATGCAGGTCGATCTGACAAACCCTCGTTATAAAACTCGAGCTCAAGAATCAGATCCCTCAATTGTTCCCATGGCGGGACTCCTTTCCTGCCATCTAATGCAGCAGCCAAGTCAAGAACATAAGCTAGAACTCTAGTCCGTTCTATATGGCGAAGAAAAGCATGCCCGAGCCCACGGTTTTCGTGGGCCCCTTTTATAAGTCCTGGAATATCAGCGACCGTGACGGATAAATCATCATAAGTTAAATTTCCTAAATTAGGCCTAAAGTTGTGAAGGCGTAATGGCCTATTCTTGGTTGTGCTTTAGATAACGCTCCTAAAAGTGTACTTTTACCCGCGTTTGGCATTCCCACCAGACCGACGTCGGCTATGCTTTTGAGTTCTAGTATGAGAACTGACTCTGAACCGGGAGAACCGAGTGTGAGTGATGATGTATCGTCATTTTCGTCTTCTTGTACATCAACGTCATCAACCTTTTCTAACTCGCCATGCCTTTTACGACTAGAGCTTTTATAAGAATTAGAAAGAGAGATGTTACCTAAACCACCTTCACCTCCACGAGCTACAATTATCCTTTGACCAGGTTCGGTCAACTCAGCAACATTATATTCAATATGGTCTTGTTGTTCGGATTCTTCCATTTTGTCTGATTCAGATACACCATCACTGGTTGCTTGAGCTTCCCATGAACTTACTTTTTCTTCATTCGAAGAGTCAAAGTGTTCCAAATCAACACTGGACTGGCTTTGCTACTCATATTGGAGGAACCTTTAGGTCTTTTCGTTTCCTTGTGATTACTCTCTGGGGTCGTAGGAATTTCCCATGGGTTCAAAGATGCAGAGGGTCCTTCCCAATCATAGCAGGCATCTCACCCTCAACGAGATGAAGTACAGTGCCAACGGGTACTAGAACAACCTTATTAACAAAAAGTTCATGACTAATAAGATTAATATCATTTATGTAAAAGCTGCTAGAGGTGGCCAAATAGGCAGGTCATGTAACATGTTGAAACAGGATCGGGTCAAAATAGATACTTTAGTGCAGGCCATGTTGACTATGAATGAATGGATTGATCGACTTGGAAAATGGAAATATTTGTACAAGGTATATGTTTCGTCACTCTGTAGACTTTTTTAAACCAACTGATGGGCTAAATATGATTGCAAAACTTATTATTATAACATTATATGAATTTTGAAAGTAAATTAAGAGGTTGTATCACTAGACATTATACATAACCCAAGTCGACCCACTGGAATGTAAACGGGTTGAAATTGCCACCTCTAGAAATGACAAGGAAGACAATGTAACTGAATAAATACCTTGTCATCTCCTCGGCTTCCTATCTTATTTTTTGAAGCTCCATGCCTCCTCTCTTTGCATTCTGTAAAATAACACATTCATCACTGCAAATTAGACATATGTGTGAGATCATATTCTAATGACGAAGGAACAAAAGAAGGGAAAAGATAACAAACAATATGATGTTGCAAGCTGCTCAAATCCCAAATTGTCGAGGAACATTCTAGAATCACGTCACCGCCTCTTCCACCATTGCCGCCTATATACCACCGATTAAGAAAGGTTTAAGTTTCATAAACAGTATTATTTACATGAACATAAGTATGACTGTCTTCTCTCCATATAAAAACAGTCAATAACATGATGATATAAAAACTAATGTTCACCATCAGGTCTCCCATGACGCACGTGCCGACTACGGTGGAAGCTAAAGCAACCATTACCACCATCTCCACCTTTAGCGCACAGCCTACGGCGGTCAATCATTCTACGTTCCTTAATAATAAAAAGGTGAAGAAATAATGTAAAATAGCAAAATAATTTTTTGAATGCAAGTGAAAGCTACAGGAGTTGTTTATATATAAACAGGGATAAAAAGGAACCTGTAGTGGTGCAAGCTTTGGTTTCTGAAAGGGGTGTCTGAAAAATCCAGAAGTTTGGAGAATCCATGGTAATTTTGAGTATTTTTGGAAAGCCTCCAAATAACAAAGAGGGTTCTTACAACGTAACCACATCTTTAAAGTACTAGCTGACTAGCTTGATTTCTAACAGAAAATTTATAGAGGGCAAAAAATGAGAGTTTTATGTTGTAATAGTCATGTTTGATGTCAACTTCAATCATTAATGGAACTAAATGGCAAAATTACCAAAAAGGATATTCTTATATATTGTTGAGCTATACTGGTTTAACATATAACAGTTTGTTTCCTATCAATTATGATAATAAAATTCTACACCGATCCATGAAATACGAACTATATAGCTACTTTATATAATTATATCAAGGAGATCGATAAACAAGAGATGAGAAGTTATATAACATGGAGGTAAACAATGTAAAAAAGATCCCAAATCCAATATAACTTCAGTCAGTTAATTAATGAGTTTTTTGCTCAGAAAGATGTTCTATCTGAAAAATATCTTCTTTGATCATTACAGCTTTAACTGAAAATAACATTATATGGTCTTTCACTTGCAGCACTTGAGCGAGGGCATTGCTATAATTATCTAAAAAGTAAAAAGGTATCAAAACATCTCCATTGCCCAATAAATTCAATTTCAAAGCCATGCTAATGATTTGATCTAGTGTCTATATGTATAAAATCCAACATGTTAAAACATAACAGCTAACTGATTCTGTTTATGGGCATTACCAATTCCACCATGGGAAGTTTCTCTCTCTCTCCTCTCTCTCTCTGCTCCATCTCTCCACCTCCGGTCACCACCACCACTTCCGGTCTCCGGTCACCACCAACGGCAATCTTCGTAAGGTTTGACTCCTCTCTCTCTCTCTGCTCTCTCTCTCTCTAAACATCTCTCTCCCTATGCTCTCTCCCTCTCACTAACCCCACACCACGGTCACCACAACCATCACCGCAACCGCCTACCCACCCCCACCCCCGCAGTCAGCCACCATCGTTGCATTCACCGTCACCCAACCACCGGACACCTCACCCCGTCACCGTCACCCACAGCCACCAGCACCGCTGCCCACCCTCACCCACCTAGCCACCACCGCCACCATCGGCGACCCACAGCCACCTTCACCGTTGTCCACCCCCACCCACCTAGCCACCCACCGCCCCCACCAGTGTCCACCCTCACCCACCTAGCCACCACCGCCACCACCGACAACCCCCACCACCATCAGAGCCACCACAGCAGCTACCTCCTCTAACCCTACCTACCACCGCCTCCACCGGTCAGCGAAAACCGGACCAGTACCAGCAGCATAAACGAAGAAACCCTAAATTGGGTGTACTTGGGTGAGATCGTTCTATCTCGGGTTTACATATCTGTTTTTACTCGTCTTTCATTATATCTTTAACTATACCTTTAGTTTATATCTGTTAGTTTAGATTGTTTGGCTGGGTTAGGGGTACCAGCATTCTGATTTTAAATAGCTACTTGTTCGTGTAATTTGGGTGAGATCGTTCCGTCTCGGGTTTTATCTCTGCTTCTAGTCTGCTCTATTTATATTTTTCGTTTGGACTGATTGGACTGATTGGCTGGGTTAGGGGTACCAGCACTCTGCTTTTAAATAGGGATTTGATTGTGCCAGTCACATTGTCTTGTGATTTGATATATTTCTGTTGCTGGTTGTAATTGTGTTCGTCTGTGTTTTGTTGACCATTGCGTGTGTGGCTGCTTTTGTTTATGCTTTATTAGTGTGGCATCCTCTTTTTTAAGGTGTTTCTTGTCACGCTGGGTGAGTGAGGTATAATAGATAACAGGAGACATTATGTTGTCCCGAGATCATGTACGGTGACGAGAGATGCAACTACAGGGAATAAGGGTTATAAATTACGAGTGGCATCGTGGAATGTAGGAACACTTACTAGTAAGTTATTAGAGATAATAGATGTGTTAAGGAGCCGTAAGGTTCAGATAGCGTGCCTCCAAAAGACTAGATGGCGAGGTGGGAGGGCAAAGGAGTGTAATGGGTATAAACTATGGTATTCAGGGTCAGATGGAACAAAAAATGGAGTAGGTTTTTTAGTTGCTAAAGAACTTCAGGATAATGTAGTGGAGGTTAGAAGAATCGATGATAGACTTATGTTGTTAAGGATAGTAATAGGAGACGAAGTAGTGGCTGTAGTTAGTGCGTATGCACCGCAAGTTGGATTAGGGGATACGGAAGAAAGAAGTTCTGGGAGAGTTTAGATCACGTTATGGGAGACATACCCCGAGAAGAAAAAATATTCATAGGAGGAGATTTTAATGGGCATGTCGGTTAGGACAACGATCATTTCCCGTTGGTGCATGGAGGCTTTGGGTATGGTCTGAGGAATGACGTCGGTAGGGAGCTTCTTGACTTTGCATTAGCGCATGAACTAAGCATCATAAATTCGTTTTTCAAGAAAAGAGAATCGCATCTAATTACGTTTAGCAGCGGCGGGAGACACACACAGATAGATTATTTGCTGATGAGGAGAGAAGATCGTAACTCGTGGAAGGACTGCAAGACAATACCGGGACAGACAGTAGTCACTCAACATCACATGTTGGTGGCAGATCTACGACTGAAGAGAGCAATTGTCCAACCAACTAAGAGAAGTAGACCTACGATCAGATGGGGACAACTCAAAGACGAAAAGATTACCATCTTTAGAGATAAAATCATACCAATGAACCTGAGTGGGCCACAGGAAGACGCCAACCAAAAGTGGGAGGCTATGGCAACTAGAGTCATTCAAGCAGCTAAAGAAACGCTTGGGACTACAACAAATAGGACAATCGATCATAAGGAATCCTGGTGGTAGAACGAAGATGTACAGGAGAAGATAAGAATTAAACAACAAAGTTTTAGAGAGCTTTTACGCTGTAATAATGAGGAAGAACGAGCAGAGCTAAAAGATAAATACAAAGAGGCGAAAAAGTCTATGTCAGAGGCAAAGAACACAGCATACGAGAGGATGTATAAGCGATTAGAGACGAAAGAGGGTGAACATGACATGTTTAAGATTGTCAAGGCAAGGGAACGTAGTAGACAGGACTTGAGATTGGTGAAGTTTATAAAGGCCGCGGATGGAAAGGTCTTGGTGAGGGAGAAAGACATCAATGGGAGATGGAAAACTTACTTCGATAACCTTTTCAACATAACGAACCGTAATCAACAAACGGAGATCGATGAAACAACTCAAACGACGCAACAAAACAAGTATTATTGTAGAAGCATCACAGTCGATGAAGTTAAGAGAGCTTTGAAGAAAATGGGAAGGGCTAAGGCGGTGGGGCCAGACAACATTCCGATTGAAGTGTGGAAGTGCCTTGGAGATGAGGGCCTACAATGGCTAACGGACTTATTCAACACTATCTTTAAGACAGGAAAGATGCCAGAGCAGTGGAGAAGCAGTGTCATAGTCCCCATATATAAGAAAAAAGGAGATGTCCAATGTTGCGTAAATTACAGGGGAATAAAGCTATTGAGTCACACGATGAAGCTATGGGAAAGAATTGTTGACACGAGAATTAGACGAGAAACTCAGATAGCGGTAAACCAATTTGGATTTATGCCAGGACGCTCTACAACAGAAGCTATACACGTCATAAGGAGGATAATGGAGAAATATAGAGAAAAGAAAAGAGACCTACATATGGTATTCATTGACCTAGAAAAAGCCTATGACAGTGTGCCGCGGAAACTCATCTGGGAAAGTCTACGACTTATCAAAATAATAAAGGATATGTATGACGGGGCAAAAACGTGTGTACGAGCACCTGTCGGAGACACGGACTACTTCTGGTGGAAGTAGGACTCCACCAAGGATCGGCATTGAGCTCATTCCTCTTCACAGTAGTGTTGGACGAGATGACTGTAATTAAACTGGATTCTTATTGAATGACTAACACAAGGAGAATACACCTCAATATATAGAAAGGAAAAACCCTAATCTAAGGCCCATCAAGGCCCATGGGCCAATGTAACGGGCTAACATAACTGGACTAATTAAACTAAACTATTTACATTAACACTCCTCCTCAAGTTGATGCATAGATGTTAATCATGCCCAACTTGTTACATATAAAATCTTTGAGTCTTCCGAAGTGGTTCGTGAAGATATCAGCAAGTTGAAACTCTGTCTTAACATGGATCGGTTGAATAGATGCCTCTTCAACCTTCGTACCAACTACCCGATCCCTGATTAGATGGCAATCAACTTCTATATGTTTAGTTCTCTCATGAAATACTTGGTTCTTGGCTATGTGAATAGCAGATTGATTATCACAATATAGCCTCATCAGGTTATTTGAAATAACCCCAAGTTCTCTGAGAAGACGACGGACCCAAATCATCTCCGATGTAACATCTGCCATGGCTCTGTACTCAGATTCAGCACTGGATCGTGATACTGTGTGTTGTTTCTTGCTTTTCCAAGACACCAGATTTCCTCCAACAAACACACAATATCCAGTTGTAGATCGCCGTGAAATAGGGCAACCTGCCCAGTCTGCATCCGAAAAGCCTGACACTCTACCATCTCCTTCTTCTGTAAAGGCGCCTACACGACAGTGCCCTTGATCAGAGTACAAAATCCCCAACCCTGGAGCGGTTTTAAGATACCGTAATACCCGTAGGGCAGCATCCCAATGTCCTGTGTATGGGGCGGCCATGAACTGACTTAAAACACTAACCGCAAAGGAGATGTCCGGACGAGTGACAGTCAAATAGTTAAGTTTCCCAACTAGACGTCTGTATTGCTCAGGATCCTTCATTGGGCTCCCATCTTCTAGAAGCAGCTTTCCGGTAGAGAGCATTGGGCTATCTACTGGTTTGCAGCCTAATAGACCGCATTCAGATAACATATCAAGAACATACTTTCGTTGTGATAGGAGAATTCCTTGTGATGAACGAGATACTTCTATACCAAGAAAGTACCGGAGTCGGCCAAGATCCTTAATCTGAAACTGTGACTGAAGGAACTGCTTGAGATTTGTGATCCCAACTTCATCATCTCCTGTGATTATTATATCATCCACATAGACAACCAGAATAATCCTTCGGCCCTGGTGATGCCTAAAGAACACAGAGTGATCATAGGCACTACGAGTCATCCCAAATTCTCTCATAACATCAGAAAATCGTCCAAACCATGCTCGGGGGGATTGCTTAAGACCATACAATGAGCGACGTAATCTACATACCTTTGAAGCCTCCTCCTCAACAATGTACCCAGGTGGCTGCTCCATATATACCTCCTCCTCAAGAATGCCATGAAGAAAGCATTCTTGACATCAAGCTGATGGAGCGGCCAGTGATTAATGGCAGCAAGGGCAATAGAAATACGTACTGACGGCATTTTGGCAACAGGAGAGAAGGTCTCATCATAGTCAATACCGTAAGCCTGAGAATAACCTTTAGCAACTAAACGAGCCTTCAAGCGAGGCACAGGTCCATCTGGGTTTGGTTTCACTGTGAACAGCCAACGACAACCAACGAGGCGCTTCCCGGGGGGAAGTGGTTGCAGATCCCACGTATGATTGGACCGAAGAGCACCAATCTCTTCTTCCATAGCCTTTCTCCATCCTGGGTGAGCAAGGGCGGTCATCACATTCTTAGGAATGGGTATGAGTCAAGGGCAGTAGCTAGTCGTGCCTTGGGTCGGGGAGGTGGTAGAGATCCAGGAGGGCGATTTGGGCAATTATACTTCGTGTGACCTTCGTGGTGACAATAGTGACATGTGATTCCATTGCCACGACCATTGCTTTTTCGTTGGGCTGAATTAGAACCACGACCAATGCCTTTACTAACAGATGCACTGGTATGCAAAGCAGAAGTGTCAGTGTCCCGAGTAGTGGCATCCGTACCATACATTTCCCGTAGAAGGTGATATGTGGATGCCACAGATGAGGTAGCACTAGAGTTACTCAACAGTAATGGTCGAGCACTAGAGTACTTGGGTGATAGCCCTGCAATGAACACCATAATATCCATTTCTTGTTGCGCTCTTCCTGAACTTTCAGATCAGTGGTCGGTGGGTACAAAGTACGTAATTCATCCCTAAGTTTTGAGAACCGGGTAAAGTAATCAGTGAAGGTGGAGTCACCTTGCTCAATTCTGCTGTATGCTTGGACCACCGAAAAAGCATGCGACAGGGATTCTTTGGCAGAAAAGGACAATGACAGATGTTCCCACATTTCTTTGACAGTATTGAAGTTTTGAGCAATAGCAAGAGTCGGTGGCTCCATGGCATTCCACAACGCCATTTGAATACCACTATCATCAAGGCGCCATTCCTTTGTTATCGGATCCGGAGGCGGTTTGGTCAAATGATCTTCTTTACCAACACTTATAAGTCCTCTTTCAACAAGAGACTCCACGAACTCCAACATTTAGAGTCAAGTTTAACCGGAATACGTAACACAGCAGAGTAATTAATGATACCTGGAGCAATCTGAGTTGGGGTGGCTGAATCAGTCTTCTTTTCATCACCCATGTTACCAATGTTAACAGATCTGAAAAACGGGAGGCTGGATCTAAGAGCAGAACAGAGAAACGCGTGGAAGCAGGAAACAGATCACAAGAATCGCTCGGGACAATGATTCCGAAGCTTCTGGAGCAGAGACGGTGGCCGGAGGTGGCTTCACGCGCCGGTACGCGGCGGCGCGTGGGGACCACGCGCGAGTTTCAGGCGGCGCGTGGCGGCGCGTGGGGCGGCGGACGGTGGTGATTTTTTCAGGGTTTCTTAATCGGGGGTTGGCGAAGCTGATGGTGGCAGTGGTGAGTTGTAATTGTTGCTCGAAAAAAGATTCGGTGAGGGCAGCCGGTTCTTGACCGGAAATCAGAAACAGGAGCAGAACAGGGACAGGTAACGGGGCTAGGATTCGTACCGAGAGCCTTGTGGCTCTGATACCATGTAATTAAACTGGATTCTTATTGAATGACTAACACAAGGAGAATACACCTCAATATATAGAAAGGAAAAACCCTAATCTAAGGCCCATCAAGGCCCATGGGCCAATGTAACGGGCTAACATAACTGGACTAATTAAACTAAACTATTTACATTAACAATGACCAAGTCTATACAAGAGCCAGTCCCATGGTGTATGCTGTTTGCGGATGATATTGTCTTAATATCAGAATCTAAGACGGTGCTTAACGAGAGATTAGAACAGTGGAGAGCAGCACTAGAACGCAGGGGCTTAAGGATAAGTCGCTCTAAGACAGAATACATGCATTGTAACTTTAGTGGTGAGGCCGAAGAGGACACCCAAATCAGTATCCAGGGCATGGCGGTTCCCCGGACGTCTAGGTTCAAATACCTTGGCTCGTACGTACAGGAAGATGGAGAGATACACAGCGATGTAGCACACCGTGTACAATCAGGATGGTGCAAGTGGAGAGCAGCATCAGGGATTTTGTGTGATAAGAGGTTCCCAGCAAAACTAAAGGGAAAACTATACAGAGTGGCAGTACGTCCAGCTATGTTATACGGCACAGACTGTTGGGCCATAAAGAAATCGCACGAGAGACAAATAAAGGTCGCAGAAATGCGAATGCTGAGGTGGATGTGTGGACACACAAGATTGGATCGGATAAGAAACGACGTCTTTCGCCAGAGGCTAGAGGTGGCTTGTATCACATAAAAAATAAGAGAGGGAAGATTAAGATGGTTTGGGCACGTGAAGAGGAGAACGATGGCAGCACCTGTCCGAGCAGTAGAGAACATCAGCTTAGAGGGTAGGAGGAGTAGAGGTAGACCTAGGTTGACTTGGGACGAGGTTATTAGGAGGGATATGATAGACTTGCATCTTTCTGAGAACATGATCGAGGATAGAAGTGAGTGGAGGCTTAGAATTAAAATTAAGGACCTTTAGTGGGTTTTGTGGGTGGGAAGGGTATACGGTGACATATGGCTGGACCCCACACGTTAGGTGTAGTTTTCCTCATCTACCCTTTTTGGGTGTTACATGCCGTTTTTTTATGAGCGCATTATCTAATTCTTCATGTGATATCTATCTTTGTGTTGTATGCTTTGTATTATGATTGTTATTGTTATTGCCTTTGTTAACGAGTCAGGGGTCTCTTCGGAAGCGGTCTCTCTATCTTTCAAGATAGAGGAAAGACTTGCCACCATTTACCCCTCCCAGACCCTGCTCTTTAGCGGGATACACTGGGTATGTTTGTTTGTTTGTACCAATTCCACCATGGCTAACAGTAATCAAACTTCAATGTTAAACCCAAGAAGATAATCAAAATCGTTTAGTTCTTCACTACTCGTACAGGAAGGCCTCTCTTTCTGTATGGGGGGAATCCTTCATTCAAGAGATTGAACAAAGAAGCCCCATTGATTGGTTTCGGGACCAGGCGGGTAACCTCGATAGCATGTGCCCTAGCCACCCAAGCCTACTAGTCGCTTAGGTAAAGAAGGAAGTACCAGCCTTGACTAAGCTAATTTCCTAACTACTTTCAACGTGAGTTTTACGAGGTTCCACCATCGCTAACAACTAACAATCATAAGTTCAAAACCACCTAATCAAAGTTTGCAGATTGTCCATTAAACAAGTTTAAACACACTTCCACCGAAGCAAATCATCGAACAGCTGGAGGGCATCCATAGTTCCAGCAATTTTCACAAGGGTCTGATCAATATGGGTCTTCTCACTCAAATACTATACTTTCTTCCACAGAAATAGATACTTTCAATAATCATTTTAACTTGAATGAACAAATTAAACGGCAAGAAACAAAATTAAGCACACAAGTAATAAACTTTTTTCAACCAAATAAATAATAATGAAACCCTTTAAGTTAAAGGAAACAAAGAGAACTTACAAGAAGCAGTGACTGTGAGCAGGCGAAGGGCCGGTGGACGGCTGGACGATTGTGGAGCGGACGGAGGCTGCAGCAGTGCATCGGCGGTCCGGTTATGGTGCGGTGGCGACTGCAGCCTGCAGCGACTGACGACCGTGTGGTTATGGCTAAATGGTTCACACCACACAGGTTCAGCGGCTATAATGCAGAAGTGAAGACGCTGAAGGTCTTACTTGATGGTTCTTAGGCTTCTTGCAACTTGAAAGTCGCTACTGGGATTGGGCTTAACATAAGCAAAAGTTGAAACTGGGATTTGGGCTTAACATTGACAAATGTAAATAAATATTGATAAACTAGGTCATAACTTATAACCGCGTGTATTGTATAAAAAAATATTAAATATTTATTAATGAAAAATTACGAACTGTAAAATGTTAAATATAAGATATGTTTGAAATTACGTGTGAGCAAATATTATTATAATTATAAGATTTTGTTTGAAATTACGAATTGTAAAATGTTAAATATAAGATATGTTTGATTAGCTGATGAAACATTTTTATTATTGTAAAAACTTTTGTTTAAAAAATTATTTTTTTTTAATTTCATTTTTATCAATATCTTGTTGTTTAACAACTTTGGGTTTGTTTTGTTAAAAATGTTTTATATAAAACTTTTATTTTTTATAAAGATTGATTTTAAAACATTTTGTAAATTAAAAAAGATTTGTTATAGTTTTTAGACAATTTTGATTTTGAAAAATATATTTTTTAATCAAATACTTATTTTCATTAAATGAAAAAATGTCTTATAAAGATTATTGATACGAAAAGACTTGAATTTATAATATAGAGGGAGAAAGAGAAAAAATTAGAAATTAATTATTTGATTTTTTAAATGGAAAAATATTTTGAGCTAGAAAAATAATAAGAGAGTGGGTGAGAAAATGTCATGTATCAAAAAGTGTAAAATATTATTAAGATAGATTTAAAAAAATTATATGTGAAGCTCATGCTAAATGTCGTTTATCAAACAAGTCATAATATGAACTTAGTTTTAAACCTAGTTTGTTTAAGCTCGACTCGATTAGTGTTTTTAGAGAGCTGGTTATAGTTTGTATTTCTGTAGTTAATTTTAAAAAATTATCTACGGGTATAAACAAATAAATAAAGTTTCAAATAACCATAGACAGTTTATTTGTTTTGCTAGTCTAAGAATCAACTATAAACAAGTTTACAATAGCTGGAACAAATCAAATTATTTTACATTTACTAGATGTTTCTTTGTGTTTTTTACTTGGATGCTTAGTAATTTAGTGTGGTACTCATATCTTAAAACAAAATCTTATTAGCCACCACGAATCAACTTCATACTAGAGCACATAATTTATGGCACAACCATTAACATAACGTGACTCGTTCCAAAGTAAAACGGTTAATGTATGAGGTAAATGGATCGACGGATCAGATGACAAGATTAAAAACTAGCCCAAATATGTTCTCACTTAACGTGTTTATAACACGCATGACACATTTAACTTATGGCATTAATTATGTTAACCAGTTGACACCGCACATTTATGATATTTTTATTAAAACTACCAGGTTAATTGTCTTGTCTTGTCTTTTTTGAAAATAAGAGATAAGTCACCATACTAATAAAGAAAAGACAGTTTGATATTTTTTGTGCTTACAAGATTCATGCTCATGACTATGATCTAGATGAATCATGTTATAGTTTCTAGTCTAAATGTCATTTGTCTATTTTAGGAGGGGGTTAAGTGCAACTTATATTCTATAAGTAGGTATTGATAGCTAATAGGAAGAGGGGGAGAATTAGTAGGGTTTGTTGGCTCTTGCACTAGCAATGAGAATGGCATAGCCCTGGACCATTACCGTGGCGGTAATTGGGTTTGTAATCATCTTCTTCATTTGCAATACAATCCATGTTTCTATTTGATTCTTCCATTGTCATCATCATCTACGGTCAATTTTACCATCTTTAATTTCAATCTTCATCATTGGTCCGACCTGCACGTCGACCTGCCGTTCATAGGTCCGATTATAGCTCCACTGTTAATTTCGCCTTCAATGCTCAATCTGCCGGATTCGAACGCCGCCGCCGCATCGCCATCCTCCTTCCGCCACTCATTTCCCCCCCACCGGGTTCCTGCTGCCGGATACTTGCCGGACACTTCTTCAATCATGGAAACTCGTACCACCGTTGCGCGAATGGATGCTCACGATCTGTTGATAAAGCAGCTCCAGGATGACGTCGCAGACATTAAAACACCCTGAAAACCCCAGAAGATGATCGTGCTCAGAACGCCGAATTTCATAAGATGATGATTAATCGGGTCAAAGCTCATGAGAAGAATCCACCGGAAGAACCACCAGATTCAAACCTTTCAGGTGAGGTTTTCTCCTATACCGTCCCTAAATCCGGTCCTTCCCTGTTTATGAAATGCTCCGACCAACGTCCGGCAATGGATCGTTGTCTCGATTCCGATACCTAAATCGTTATGAGCCTTCATCAATTAACCCATCTGATGGGCCTGTTTCGTTGGGCCGCAGTGACAACAAAAGCCCTTACCCTAATAAGATTTGGGATAAGGGCCGTTCTGAGGCCACCCGCCTTTTTCCAGTTTCAAGGCCTACTCTCCATACCTCTTTCGATTCAGTACATTCCACACCAAAAGATCGTGGCACACGCTAACTCTCTCGCACCGAATGGGAGGACCGACGGAAGAAAGGCCTCTGTTTCCGGTGTGGTCAACAGTACAGTCCTGCTCACAAGTGTCCCGAAGCAAAATTGAGAGTGTTGCTTCTGTTTCGCTTAGACGAATCTGGACCTCCGATTTTTGATTCAGCTTCCATACTATATGTTGACGGTACATCTCCAATAACTTCTACAGAGTTTGATAGTAAAGCATATGACACGATAATTGGTACAAATCATGATTATAGTGGTGTTTTGGAAATTCACAGTCCCGATGAGCATTTAGATGAGGTTCTTAATTCCTCAAAATCTGAGTTACGTGACATTCTAACGGGATCAGGTTCACCTCCTGATTATGGTGTGGATATGTCCAATCTCGGGTGGGCACCTACTAATACTCTCATTTCCAGTTTCATCCGATTTGCGACTCCCGCGAGTAATCCCCAATGGTGTGTTCGCGCCCTCACCAATCCCTAATAATCACCCGAGTCAAGACCGAATTGGTAGTGAATTCCGTGATGTTCAAACCTTTCAGTGGAAACCGGGTTGGGACTTTGGTTGGGACTTTGGTTGGCTCGACCATACCCGACCTTCTGCTTTTGCTTTGAAGCTGTTTGTTTTGGATGAGAATCCTAAACCACCTGACCCGTATACAAACCCTAAATCAGATTTGCTATGGAAGCTATTTCATGGTTGGTGCAAGACTGCAAGTCAGGTTGCTGTAGGTGTTGTGGATCATATCATTTGTGGGTGGTGCAGGGCAAGGTCGACCACCAGACAACGCAGCCGATCCCAGTCTTGAGGACAAGACTGTTTTGAAGGGGGGAGTAATGATAGGAATCATGTTATAATTTCTAGTCTAAATGTCATTTGTCTATTTTAGAAGGAGGTTAAGTGCAACTTATATTTCTATAAGTAGGTATTGATAGTTAATAGGAAGAGGGGGAGAATTAGTAGGGTTTGTTGGCTCTTGCACTAGCAATGAGAAAGGCATAGCCCTGGACCATTATCGTGGCGGTAATTGGGTTTGTAATCATCTTCTTCATTTGCAATACAATCCATGTTTCTATTTGATTCTTCCATTGTCATCATCATTTACAGTCAATTTTACCGTCTTTAATTTCAATCTTCATCAACGATGAAGAAAACTATGATGAAGCAAATAGTGGTTAGTTGCAGTTTATGATGCGGACAATTATGGATGTTTCTAATGACTTCAAGGGTGCGAAGTTATTATTGAAGAGTTTTGAGGCACTGGTTGAGGAAGTGGGAGAGGATAATCTCATTTAGGAGTTGGCTTTCTAACATGACGAGAAACATAAGTCGGTTTCATGTCAAATCCACAAACACAATTAGCTAAATGAGACATACTCAAGTCTGCAATATTTTACAAGACATCCCATCTATCACCTCTAAATTTTCATCCAAGTGGTTACGGCTAAAGCACGTGATCAATGTATTATTCCATTTTATACTAAAAGAGTATTCAATCGTCGTTTAAATTACTTGCTTCAATGCCAAAAAATCTTCATTGAAAAAAGTTTATAATTTTGCAGGAAAAGGAGTTGTTAATAAAATGTTAATTGTGATATAAAGATATAGTCTTTTGTTCGTTAAATAGCTTAGCAGGCTTCATCGAATAACTTATAGGTTTTAATTGTAGAAAAAAGAAGAAAACTTTTGATTCATCACAAACCAAAAATCAGCAATCTTAAATCAAAGTTACAGGAGCTTGACATATCATTTCCCCATGTCCGTTGTTTTTCACAACCCACCAAAAGAAAGCAAGTTTAAAATATTACGAGATGGAGTTTTAAAACTACTCGCAAATACTCTCGAATTAATACGAGTTCATGTTTAAACTACTAACCAAAGTTATCCTGCAATGTAGTTTACTTTCTTTTGGGTTGTTTTTGTTTATAGGTTCTCCATTCATCAAGAAGAACTTCAACACCTTCTTTCAAGGTTGCCCGCCTTTCCTCTGTCTTGTTCCAAAGTTCAGGCACAGGGCGTCTGCCACTTGGATTGTACTCGTTCAATTCTTTTAGAGCTGTAATGACCGCATCATAACATCTTTCTCATGTTCATCTTTCAGGGTTGTAAGCTTCTCATCTTCTTCATCCAGAATCTCCTGCACAGTCATCTTTCACTTTCATACACCGAAAGATTAATTACTAAGATAGATTATCAGCTTACTCCATGTGCCCATACATATTGCAGAAGGGGGATGTCAAACTATAACTAGAACAATATTGTCACAAATCTAATCTCAATAGCTATTGATATTATATAGTAAATAAGTTTGTTAAAACCAGAAGAAAGGGTATATAATACCTCACTTCTCCCATCAACAGTAACAACTTTAAATGGATTCCAGCTAGAATCCTCGAGATGATTCTCCCACAAAGATGCCAATTTTATGGCGTTCCGATGTCCCTCTTTGCCAGAACAATGTCTCTTAGCAGCAGCAGTAAAAGGACTTTCATCAAGTTCCCCCATTCTCTTCACAACAACATGTGCACGACTAGTGTTTTCACTCAAACCTATTGTTCAAACAAACAGAAATGAAAAGGTAACTTCAGAAAGTATGTGTAATAACAGTAGGTGGGGTACATTTAGTAACTGTGACTTCATTCTAGTAGGCATTAACAAAATTTGTAAACATAACTTATTGTGTAAATAAAGATAGGAAGAAAATAAACTAACGGAAATTAGCTCTTTACGAGCTTCTACTAATCATCATTGCTCCTTCGTTCTATAAAAATTAATGCTTTATTAAACGCTTCCAAATCATCGAGTATCCCTTCTTTTTCTACAATAGCATTTTGAATTAATTGCATTTTGTGTTTTGCTGCAAGACGTTCATCAGTCAAGTGTTTCATCACTTCTAAGGCTCCCTTCATTGCTTGATCATTAGCTCCAATGATTGCTTTTCATCAAGCTTCTTTTGAAGCTTGATGATTACCCGGTGAAGTCTTTCTATTACTCTCTGTCATGGTTTAACACAAGATACAGTTATACAAAATAAGAAAACACATTATTTAATCTGAAAAGTTTGTCATGTGTTTCGAAAAAAAACACATGATTTATTTAATCTAAAACAAACTTTTTGAACATCAGCTAACTTCAAAACTTTTGCATCTGCCTTATTATGCTCCAAAATCGTCATTTCAAGCTGCCAAAAAAACACTTCATCATATTAAGATTTAAACTAGCAGATTCACAAAAGAACATATGTAAACAAAATCCCAGTACCTGTCTCTTCTCAGAGTCAAGCTTCTTATTCTCATTTTCATTTAAAGTCTCACGTGCTTTCAGTCCCTTTTCACGATCTTCCAGCAACCACTTGGTCTGTTTATGCTCAGTTAAAATCATTTTTACCTGCTCCTTCACCTCTTTTTGAATCTTTTCCTTATCTGATCAAGAACAAAAATTCAAATTAAGATACAAATGGTTACACATATGATTGAACTTCAAACAACAATCTCGAAAAAACACCTCTTTTGAAGTTCTCATTCATCACCTCTTCCTGTTCCATAGCAATTTTCAATTGAATATCAATATTGCTTATTTTACTATTCATTTCTTCACTTTTTTGTCCATTTCCTCTATCATAGTTTTCATCCCCAGAGTTACTGACTCATCTTCTTTTTGAACATCAGCGACAGTCTTCAAATCACCATTTTTTCTAAGATAATCCCCAACAAAACCATAGTAGTTGTAATCTTCTTCAGTTGCGATCCAAGCATACAACTTATCATCTTTACAAGTGTCCCTATCAAACCAGTCTTTCCTGCCATGTTTATTTACCTCGAATGCCTTCATAAACTTCATGACATGAAAAAATCCATCCCAGGTTTTCCCAAATTCAACCACAGCAAGCAATGAGTGACTCTGCGAGATCAAAAAAAGATGAACTTCAACTGGCTTGTAACCTTCTTCTATCCAGTCATCTTTTAGTTTTTTACCACCGTCTTTCTCATATTCAATAGGAATGTTAGCAACCACAACCATCCAAGGCCAAACAATTAGCTCTTCATCAGAAAACTTGATTTTAGCATAAAGTCTCTCTCCAAGTAATCAATTAGTCCCATATGTTTCCCTTTTTCTTTAAAACTAGTGCTTTGTGATTCGGTCACAATCCAATTTGCATGTCTGAGGAGTTCGGTGTAACCATAGTCTCCACTATCAACACAAAAGGGACACTTTAAGAACTTTTCTGAAAACCTAACTTTGAAACATCCTTCTCTTAGTTCATTCTGATACTTGAATCTATATTCTTCAAATTTAGGATCAAAATGAATTGCATCTCTAACTCCCTGACTCATCTTGCACCTATATGGCTATATGGCAATACATAAACCACAACAACTGAGCAATATAAATTATAAAATAATGCCTGATAGAAAACAATCTACAAATTTGATCTCAACAAGTATTTAAACTTCTTTCACTCACATTACCAATATATCACCAGCCGAGAAACATAAACCACAAAGTGAACGTTTGCTATTGGAAAAACAAGACTAAAAGGCAATGAACTCAATAAAAAACAAGTAGGTAAACCTTTCGGGAGAAACAATCCGTTTAGTAATAGTAAATCAAACTAGATTTGCAATTTCCTATCTAAAAGGTATAAATGTAAGATTCAAGCCAACACAATGAATGTACTAACTACTCATATGCAAAAATAAGAGCATTAAGCTACATTCTCTTATTTAAACTAGTCGTCTGGCAAATTTTAGGGGAAATAAGCCATCAAACTAACAAATCATGCCTCGATTTGAAGAGAAAAATAAGCATCGAATGTATACTAACATGTAGCTCTGTACGATACCTGAAAGAGCTTGAAGTAAAAGTGAGAAACAAGCTAAAACCCTAGGTTCTAATAGTAAGAGTTTTTGCTCTAGCGTAAACGACGGCAATGGCGGAAATGATCGGTTGAACAGAGAGCAGCCTGTTGGAGAAAATCGAGTGTTTATTATGAAGTGGAGATCTTATTAAGGATTAGAACCAATTGCAGAGAAAAACTAGAAGATGAAGAGTTGCTTTAATTTCTAGATGATCTCCAGAGACTACATTCCGTCAAATATAAGCGTACATTAGTTTGAGAGTTACAAGTTGTACCCCTCTACATAATAAAAACATCAAAACAGTCCTTTATCCATGCAAAAGGAAAACATAATGAAAATAACAATTAAACAAGGTAACAATACCCCTTCCTTAACCAACTTCTTGTCCACAAGAAGTAAGATCATCGAACTCTGGAAAACGTGTAACATCCTGTATCCTTGTATTATACCTTGTGTTCATAATTGTCAATTTATTTAAGTGCATGGACTTATTCGTAAAATTTTAATTCTTTAAGGATTAATTAGCATAATGATAGTAATAATAATAATAATGATAATAATAATAACCATAATAATAATAATAATAATAATAATAATAATAATAATAATAATATAATAATAACCATAATAATAATAATAATAATAATAATAACAATAATAATAATAATAATAGTAATAATAGTAATAGTAATAATAGCAATAACAATAATAATAATAATAACAATAATTACTATAATAAATAATAATAAAAATAATCATAATAATAATAATAATAAAAATAATAGTAATAATAATAAAATTTTAAGTTAGTATAAAGTTAGAGGGGCTTAATGTCATTTTATAAACTTAAAATTTAAAGTTTTGGCATAAAATAATAAGAAGCCAAAGTGGAGGGACCATTTGTGTAAAAATTTGAAACTCCAAACCTTTCACCCCGTTTTTCCGGTGGCTTCGGCCGGAGCTCCGGCCGAGCTCCGGCGAGGCTCCAAACTACCAAATTAAATCGAATTGACCCAAATTAACCGCCCCAACCCTCTCGACCCCCTGTTTCGAACTCTGACCCTAACCCAATTCGAGTTCCCGCTCGTGCAAGACTTCCAAAACAAACCGAGGATTAACCGGGTGAAATCCGAATCAAATCTCGTCCAGATACACAAATTCAATCAAATCAATCACTTCTAAACTTAATACGCGGCTTAAGCAATCAATCAATCAATTAGAATTGCAAATTAACAGCTCGAATCTCTCAATTTTGGTAAACTCGAACGCGGTTTCAAAATCAAACGGGTTATGCCCGAAACCATGAAATCAAGTCTACAAATTGGGGGCTTTTGAATCATTTCGAAATTCTTAAACTCTCTGAAACCTCAATTTCACCATAACCTCTCTCGATCAGAAAACCCCAACCCAAGAACACCCGAAACCTAAACCGAACTCGAAATCACCTTTAATCTCATCCGAACAGGTAATCAAAACTTGTTACCCACTCGTTTCTGGTCGATGAACAAAAGCCCTATGATGATTCGAGTGTTTGATATCAATCGAGGGTCAATTTCAGATCGGATGAACCTAGGGTTCATCGATTTGGGGGTAAACCAGGGGACTCAGTTTAAATTCAAAACAAACCGAAATGAACCAAGGCCTCGGCCCTGGTTTACTGGTTCCTGCGTCCCATGTATAATGGGAGGTCCCGGGTTCGACCCCGGGCAACCCCCCCTTCTTTTCTGTACTTTTTCTTTTCCTGCTGTTTTATTCTTTTTTTTATGTATTTTATTTTATTCATTTTTTTAATATATTTTTCTCTCTGGAAATTTCTAAAGGATTATTTTACAAAACACATGTTTGTTTGTTTTACCTTTTTGTAACCAAATTAATTGTTTATAAAATATTCCGTATACATTGTTATTTTTTTTAAAATGCAAAAATTTTGTTAAATATTAAATTGGTTGTTCTTAATTTATATAAAATGGGGTAATGTGTTCAAAGAGAAATAAAACCTGAATACATTTTTAACTATTAAAATGTTAGTTACCTATACATATGTATACTTATATATATATAATATATATATGTATATAGATATATATATATTTACTTTTTTAATAGTAATCACTTATTGGAATTACTATGTATAACCCTTACAAACCAATTTAGCGTACAATTAGATTAAGTCCTCTTTATGTTACTTTTGTTTTCTCGTGCAATTAATTAATCCGCATATATGCATCCATTCGTTCCTTTTAACCCGATCGCATTATTAACATGTAATGAATAATTATTAAAACTTATTTGATATATAATTAAGAACCTTAAAAACATAATGATTAATCATCAACCTATTATAACGCGTTACTTTATTTTTATTTAGGTGCCTTGTGACGTTAGTGTTGGTTTCCTTATTCGTGATTATTCATATTTCAACTACAAGTCTCCTAACTTTAATCATGTGAGTTCTTATGCCCCGCTTTACGTTTATTTCACACCTTTCGGGGTGAAACATGTTGCTTATGCAAACTTACACATACAAGCGTTGATACTTATTACACACGTGTAATTCTTTACATAGTCGTGGTTGTTTGAATATGTTAAGTATTATATGAGATGTGACATACGTGTACAATCATTAACTATTGCTAGCCTGGTAAAGTCTTAGATCTTTGGGCCTGACAAGCCTATTTGGTGCTAAAGCCTAGGAATTGCCGGCTCCTAGGAGCCGTATGCTTGTGCACTAGGGAACCAAATACACTTAGCTAATCATGCTTATTCATATTATTCAGTCGAGGTTTGATTGTAACTATGCATGTTTTATATACTTACTATCTTGTGACCATTGACTAGAATTGCCACATATAACTTTTTTTGTTATACTTATTGTATTTAAAACCATGGGAACTCACCAACTAGTTAGTTGACTTTATTTTCAACATGTTTCAGGTAATGTGCAAGCTTAATGATGATTAAAGAAATGCTCAAACCTAGGACATGGACCTAGACTTAATAAGAAAAAAATTGGATTTTATTTTTGTTTGTTCTACTATTCATGAGACTTGATGTATGTGATGTTGAAACAATTGATTAATGGCATTTTACATTTTAACATAGCGTTATGTGGCTGTGAACAATCTTAACCCTCACACCTCGACGTTTCCGCCGTCAAGGTTGGGGTGTGACAGATTGGTATCAGAGCCCATAACTATAGGGATTTAGGTTATTAGAAATAGTGACCTAGACTATAGTTTATGCATGATCCTTATAGAATAGTATTCTTATGCATACATACTTATTGTTTGCATGCTGCCTAACGATATGCCTTATTATATGCAATGTGATGCCTTAGCATAGGTGCCTTTCTGCCTGATTACATATTGTTACCCGTCTCCCCTAGACTTATCTTAAACATTAATTCTCCCCGACAATTGCTACTTCTTAAATCCATCCTCGTCACTGAGTAGAACATATTGATAGAAATTTCCTTGGACTTTATGTCTAATCTTGTAATTATCCCATCAAGATTTTTGATTTCATGAACCAAAGAACTAGTGTGGTACATAGACACCTGTATTCTGGATTTCCTGGCAAAAGGCCCTCGGGCTAAGGTAAGCATTTCGCATAAATCCTACGGGACCAGTTATGCTTACCTGGGGATTTCTGGGATGAGTGATAAACTATGACCAACATACACAAGTTTCTGAGGCGAATGGGTCAATTCATCTTGACGTGTCAACGTTTTCAAATAGTGATGCGTCACCAAATGGAATCATTCTGTATAATTCATGATTCTTACCTTAACTGCCCATCCTTATTATCCTTTTAACCGATCCTAACCCAATTTGTATTTTTCTAGCATGTCTCGTTACCACGGAAACCGAGGAAGATCCAGCCGCAAGCTTGCCGCCATGATTGCCCGGCAAATGGTTGCGGTCATCCTGACCATGGTGGCTGAACTCAGCAGCACTATGATCGCAAACGTCACGAACAATAGCAACGGCCAAGGGGAAAATAGTGCAAACCAACGGCGTAACAACCAGTCTTGCACCTTCAAGCACTTTAGTTCATGCAAGCCTCCCAGTTATAGTGGCAAGGAAGGTGCCACCGGTCTATTAGAATGGTTTGAGGGGATGGAGAACACCTTCGTCAACTGTGAGTGCCCCGAAGCACTCAAAGTAAGGTATGCCACCAGTATGCTGCAGCAACGGGCCTTAACGTGGTGGAACAGCGAAAAGAGAAACCGAGGCCCCGACGCAATCTTGGCTTTAACTTGGGAGGATTTAAAAAACATAGCCATCGCCAAGTTTGCCCGAGGAGTGAAATCCAGAAACTGGAGGAGGAATTCTGGAACCTGAAACAGGATGGCGGGAACCATCTGGCATATTCTACCCGTCATCACGAGCTGAGTATACTGCTACCACACATGGTGGATACTGTTTCCCGTAATGTGGAAAAATTTATTAAGGGTGTGCCGCCTCAGATTCAGGATGCCGTGGTGGGTAGCCGACCCGCAACTCTGGAAGAAGCCATCACCATCACTACACAGTTGACGGAGAACCACATCCGAGCGGGCACTATGTCTGCAAAGGGTGCCAAGAAAACTGAGAAGACGACCCCCGAGGAGGTCAAGGAGGTTAAGTCTGATAACAAGAAGAGGAAGTTTGTACCGGCACGGAACTACGCCGTGGCCGCATCTAAGCCACCCCAAAGACAGTGTGTTCCCGGGACTACGCTGGCCGCACAAGTGCCCGTGGCAAGGGCTTATGCAGGCCCTCTACCTATGTGCAACACGTGTAGGTACCATCATCCGTAAAATCTTCCATGTCGCATCTGCACACTATGCGGCAAGTACGGGCATCTTGTGGCAACCTGCCGCCGAGCAATGGGAAACGCGGTAACGGAACCAAACCAAGCTTGCTATAATTGTGGAGAAACGGGTCACTACCGGCCCCAATGCCCTCGTCTTATGGGCAATGTTCCACAAGCTCGTGGACGTGCCTTCAACATCAACGCGAACCAAGCTCAAACGAACAATGAGGTGGTGAACGGTACGCAAAAATTTCAACCCTATCTCCATAGAATTTCTCTTAAAATTCCTTGCTTATGTCCTTAAGTGCCTTTAAAACCTATACAGGTATGTTTCTTATTAATGACACCTATGCATACGTATTATTTGATTCGGGCGCCGATAGAAGTTTCGTTTCCTTAGAATTCGAGCTGACACTTTCTAAACCTCGCTCAAATCTAGAGAGACCTCTCACCGTCGAAGTTGCTGATGGAGAACCCATCACCGTCGACGTGGTTATCCGCGATTGTCTATTGTGTCTCGATAACCATAAGTTTCTTATCGACCTCATTCCAATGAAGCTTGGAAGCTTCGACGTTATTATTGGCATGAATTGGTTATCCAAGAACCACGCCGAGATCATCTGCTTCAAGAAGTGTATTTGCATGCCCTTACCCTCCGGTGACACGATGAAGGTGTTCGGTGAACGGTCTTCCAAAGGGCTCAAGCTTATGTCATGCACTAAGGCTCGGAAATGCCTAAGTAAGAGTTATCCGGCATTCTTGGCCTATGTAGTCAATACCAAAGCCAAAGGGAAGGAACTCAAAGATGTTCCAGTTGTACGAGAATTCCCTGAGGTCTTTCCCGACGACCTTAGTGGGTTGCCTCCTGTACGGAAGTTGAATTCAAAATCGACTTGATTCCGGGAGCAGGCCCCGCGGCTAAATCACCTTACCGACTCGCACCATTGGAAATGCAAGAACTCTCTAGCCAACTCCAGGAATTATCCGAGAAGGGGTTTATCCGCCCTAGTTCTTCTCCTTGGGGTGCACCTGTCTTATTTGTGAAGAAGAAAGATGGGTCATTCCGCATGTGTATCGACTACCGGGAGCTCAACAAGTTGACCATCAAGAACCGGTATCCTCTTCCTCGTATCGACGATCTCTTCGATCAACTTCAAGGAGCTGTAATCTTTTCAAAAATCGACTTGCGCTCGGGTTATCACCAACTGCGAGTCCACGACGACGATATCCCAAAGACTGCATTCCGCACTCGGTATGGGCATTACGAGTTTATGGTTATGCCTTTCGGCTTAACCAATGCTCCTGCGGTCTTCATGGATCTTATGAATCGGGTGTGCAAGCCATACCTAGACAAGTTTGTCATCGTTTTCATTGACGACATTCTTATTTACTCCAAGTCTTGCTCCGATCATGAACTTCATCTCCGTCAAATCCTCGATCTATTGAAGAAGGAACAACTGTACGCGAAGTTCTCGAAATGTGAGTTTTGGCTTGAAGAAGTACAATTCTTAGGGCACGTTGTGAATAGTCAAGGAATTCACGTCGACCCTGCGAAGGTTGAAGCCGTGAATAATTGGAGTGCTCCCATAACTCCGACGGAAGTCGATCTTTTCTTGGTCTAGCCGGGTATTATCGGCGATTTATTACTAACTTCTCGAAAATCGCAAAGCCACTCACGTCCTTGACTCAGAAGAACAAGCCTTTCGAATGGAAAGTCGAGCAAGAAGAGGCGTTTGAGACATTGAAGCACAAGTTGTGCAATGCTCCTATTCTGACGCTACCGGATGGAAATGACGACTTCACGGTATACTACGACGCGTCGAAACAAGGCCTTGGTTGTGTTCTCATGCAATGGGGAAAAGTCATAGCGTATGCCTCGAGACAATTGAAGGTTCACGAGGTAAATTATACGACGCACGATCTCGAGCTCGGAGCAGTGGTCTTTGCTTTGAAAATCTGGAGACACTATCTATACGGCATGCAATGCATAGTCTACACGGACCACAAGAGCCTCCAACATGTAAGGCCCCGCTCACCGGGCACCTTACTGTTGGTTATCATCACACGTAAAACATACATTTAATACATGATCGTAAAATACGCAGCGGAATTAATAAAATATACATTCTCATTTCATCATAAAAGCTTTTACATCATTGTCTTGATTATAAAATACAAGCTTTTCCTTACATTGCTTAACTATACTATGATTGCTGCTGATGCATATTCCTCAGCAATCATAGGGTCATACAGCGACCTCTACCGAAATAAAATAATAAAAAGAAAATATATTTCTCTCCATATAGAAGATATTAAGTTCAAAAATATAATTTCTTTCATAAACAAGATTTCTTAAATAATCATGTTTATCAAGATTATCAAGAAATCTTGCACTTGCATGCAACATGATGGGTTGCGCCCATTACGGGCCCACAACACATGATGTGGCTGCATAATCAAAAAGTGAATGCCATCCCAAAAGAGCTGAGTAGCCGCCTCGTGCCATCCTCAGCAACTCTACCTGCCAACTGGAAAACACATAAAAAGTCAGCGTTGCTGAGTGAGTTCTAGTTTTATAATAAACATACTTTCATTCTCATTAACTATTCTTCCATACATGTGTTCACACATCATACGTACACGTAGATAATATTGTTATTATCTCATCATTCATTACTTACTTTCATTCGTGTACACTTCATCATTCTCGTTTACTTTCATACATACATACTTTACATACTTTCGTACGTACTTTACTTTCATTCATACATTCATTGCTTACGTTCGAACATTCATTACATTCATTCATACTTTCATTATTTTCGTTCGAACGTTCATTACCTTCGGTGACATGTACTATACCCCACTTTCATCATACATACTACTGGTGCTGGACCTGTGGTGGTTAGCCACGAACGTTGTGCACAAATGCTGATCCAGTCACCTGGAGTAAGTACATGCACCACTTATCTTTTCACTTTACTTCTGGATCAATGCCATATGCTATACCCCGAACGTTGTGCACAAATGCGGGTGCTGGACCTGTGATGATCAATCACGAACGTTGTGCACTAATGCTGATCCAGTCACCTAGGGTAAGCGGCAAGGATCCCATACATACTTCTGGTCAATCACAAAGACTGACCCCGATGTGCATCCTTCGGGGTAGCTAACCCGCACACCGTTGAGCTAACACCTGCCAAGGGTGTGCACCTCCTTTCATTTGCTTGCAAGCCTTACTTACATTCATTCATTCATTCGTTATGCATGCATTCGTTCATCATGTCCCTTCTTTACTTATCTTTCACTTTACGTTCTTAATACATTCTTTTCATTCTTTCATTCATTCACGTAAAGTTATTAGAGATAAGACACATACACATAAGGAACATAAATACTTACATATCATCAGTATTCACCATCTATCATGGCAACATCATACTAACATACATACATCATACATACACTTCTACATTCACTCACATCAGCCCTGTTCGGGCGGCTGAACTATCACCAGTCGCATGTCCTCCATGCGACTGGGCCATGCGATTGGGCTATCATGCGAATGGGTACTCAAACGTGCGATTGAACTTCCTTCCATACGACTAGACACTATGCGACTGGGCTATATGCGACTAACTCTTAACCGTACGACTGAACTACTCTGCGATTGAACTCATGCGACCGAAACCCTCAGTCGCATCACCTATCGTGCGATTGAGGCTCAATCGGGCGCCTGAGCCTCATTCGGGTGAATGGACATCAACTAACTCTTATTCGGCCGAATGGCCCTTCAGTCGCATAACCCTAACTGGGCAGCGACTGGAGTTCTTCATACACTGCAGTCGCGAAACCCCCGTCCCCACAGTCACCATAAACCCATTTTCAGCCCAATTCGACCCTCCCAAGCCTTAGGGATTCCTACTAGGACCTCATACAAGCATATACAAGTCCTACTTCATACCATAAACACATTACTCAAGATTTACCCAAATGGGTCAAACTTACACTATTTCAAAAATAGGGTTTATATGTGATTCCAGCCCCAAAATCGTTAGAAAACATGTAAATGAGGGGTCCTAGAACTCACCTTAACAGGTAGAAGTTGATGAGCTTCGATTTGGCTAGTCTCACGACAAATCCGGAGCTCGGTCAGCACTTTCCCTCTCTTCTTCTCTGCTCTCTGTCGCTCACTGCTCTCTCCCCGACTGAAAAATGGGAGGAGAATGGAGCTGCTCCTCTTTTATACCCATGGCTCATTCGCATCTGGTCCAGGGGCGACTGGACCTTCAGTCGCATCAACACTATGCGATTGGACCCCAATCGCACATGTTCCATGCGGCTCATAATTCATTCGGGCGGTTGAACTACAATCGTGCGGTTGAGCTTCAATCGGCCGAATAGCCATGCGGTTGAACTCCAGTCGCATGAATCACAGGCGACTGAGGCTCAGTCGCATAGCCTACCAAAAAGTCAAACTTCCGGGTGTTACACAACACGTTTTCAATCAGAAGGACCTCAATATGAGGCAACATCGTTGGGTGGAACTAATTAGCGACTACGATTGCGATATCCATACCATCGCGGCAAGGCAAATATCGTAGCCGATGCATTGAGTCAAAAGACGCATCAAAAGAAGGTCTCCGTTCAAGAGACTAGCGACCGACGTCAATGGTTCGACGCATTGGTAGAGTTTGACACTGAAATCCGACTCGATGTCAACAATGCAACGGTACTACTACAAAATTTGAAGATCGATTGCTACATCGAGTCAAGTATTCGAGAAGCCCAGTAAGCGTTGCAAACCGAAGGGAGTATGAAGGAAGAGCTCGAGCCAAATCTCTTAGCCCAATTGTAAACAAGAGCCAATGGGTTAATGTATTTCGCAAACCGAATCTGGATTCCCAAACGCAATAACCTTCGGGCTTCTATCATGAACGAAGCACATTGGACTCGCTATTCTATCCACCCGGGCTCCGATAAGATGTACATGGACTTACGGAGTCAATATTGGTGGCCCGGAATGAAACGAGACATAGCAACCTACGTTGCTAAATGCCTTACATGCACGAAAGTTAAAGCGGAACACCAACGTCCAAGTGGTTTACTCAAACAAACCGAAATTCCCATGTGGAAATGGGAACATATATCCATGGACTTCATAACCAAGCTGCCTCGGACATCTCGCGGGCACGATAGCATATGGGTAATCGTCGACCGATTGACCAAGTCGGCACATTTCATACCCATACGCGACACGTATAAGACATCAAGGTTAGCCCGGATTTACATCGACGAGATCGTAAGCCGTCATGGTGTGCCTCTTCATATTATATCCGACCGAGACGCTCAATTCACTTCTCACTTCTGGTCTACTATGCAAGAACTTCTGGGTACGCAATTGGATTTAAGCACGACTTACCATCCCCAAACCGATGGCCAAACCGAGCGGACGATCCAAACCCTAGAAGACCTGTTACGTCTCTGTGTCCTTGATTTTGGGGGCGACTGGGATACACACCTGCCGCTCGCAGAATTCTCCTACAACAACAGTTACCACTCAAGCATCCAAATGGCACCGTTTGAAGCACTTTACGGTCATAAGTGTCGTTCACCAATCTGCTGGACTGACATTGGCGAGAATCTTATTACCGGTCCCGAGCTCGTACAAGAGACGACCGATAAAGTCGCTATCATCCGCAAAAACCTGGAAGTGGCAAGGAGTCGACGGAAAAGCTACGCTGATAAACGTCGCAAGCCACTAGAATTCCAAGTTGGGGAGATGGTCCTTCTCAAGGTCTCACCGTGGAAGGGTGTGGTCCGCTTTGGAAGGAAAGGCAAGTTAGCTTCGAGGTTTGTAGGGCCTTTCAAGGTTCTGAAAAGAATTGGGAAAGTGGCCTACAAACTAGAACTGCCCTCCGACCTTAGTGGAATTCATCCGGTCTTCAACGTCTCGAATCTGAGGAAGTGTCTGGCCGACGATAACTTGTATGTGCCATTGGAAGACATTCAGATTGACGAGTCACTACACTTCGTTGAGAAACCCGTCGAAATCATGGATCGCATTATGAAGAAGACTAGGACCTCTACGACCCCAATTGTAAAGGTTCGATGGGAGAACAAACGAGGAGCGGAATTCACTTGGGAACGTGAAGATCATATGAAGAAGACGTACCCTTCCTTATTCTTGTAAACCCTTTTGATTTTAATTTAGGGACGAAATTCTTTTAAGTTGGGGAGACTGTAACATCCTGTATCTTTGTATTATACCTTGTGTTCATAATTGTCAATTCATTTAAATGCATGGACTCATTCGTAAAATTTTAATTCTTTAAAGATTAATTAGCATAATGATAATGATAATAATAATAATAATGATAATAATAATAACCATAATAATAATAATAATAATAATAATAATAATAATAATAATAATAATAATAATAATAATAAAAATAACCATAATAATAATAATAATAATAATAACAATAATAATAATAATAATAATAATAATAGTAATAATAGCAATAACAATAATAATAATAATAACAATAATTACTATAATAAATAATAATAATAATAATCATAATAATAATAATAATAATAATAAAAATAATAGTAATAATAATAAAATTTTAAGTTAGTATAAAGTTAAAGGGGCTTAATGTCATTTTATAAACTTAAAATTTAAAGTTTTGGCATAAAATAATAAGAAGCCAAAGTGGAGGGACCATTTGTGTAAAAATTTGAAACTCCAAACCTTTCACCCCGTTTTTCCGGTGGCTTCGGCCGGAGCTCCGGCGAGGCTCCAAACTACCAAATTAAAATCGAATTGACCCAAATTAACCGCCCCAACCCTCTCGACCCCCTGTTTCGAACTCGGACCCTAACCCAATTCGAGTTCCCGCTCGTGCAAGACTTCCAAAACAAACCGAGGATTAACCGGGTGAAATCCGAATCAAATCTCGTCCAGATACACAAATTCAATCAAATCAATCACTTCTAAACTTAATACGCGGCTTAAGCAATCAATCAATCAATTAGAATTGCAAATTAACAGCTCGAATCTCTCAATTTTGGTAAACTCGAACGCGGTTTCAAAATCAAACGGGTTATGCCCGAAACCATGAAATCAAGTCTACAAATTGGGGGCTTTGAATCATTTCGAAATTCTTAAACTCTTTGAAACCTCAATTTCACCATAACCTCTCTCGATCAGAAAACCCCAACCCAAGAACACCCGAAACCTAAACCGAACTCGAAATCACCTTTAATCTCATCCGAACAGGTAATCAAAACCTGTTACCCACTCGTTTCTGGTCGATGAACAAAAGCCCTATGATGATTCGAGTGTTTGATATCAAATCGAGGGTCAATTTCAGATCGGATGAACCTAGGGTTCATCGATTTGGGGGTAAACCAGGGGACTCAGTTTAAATTCAAAACAAACCGAAATGAACCAAGGCCTCGGCCCTGGTTTACTGGTTCCTGCGTCCCATGTATAATGGGAGGTCCCGGGTTCGACCCCGGGCAACCCCCCCTTCTTTTCTGTACTTTTTCTTTTCCTGCTGTTTTATTCTTTTTTTTATGTATTTTATTTTATTCATTTTTTTAATATATTTTTCTCTCTGGAAATTTCTAAAGGATTATTTTACAAAACACATGTTTGTTTGTTTTACCTTTTTGTAACCAAATTAATTGTTTATAAAATATTCCGTATACATTGTTATTTTTTTTAAAATGCAAAAATTTTGTTAAATATTAATTGGTTGTTCTTAATTTATATAAAAATGGGGTAATGTGTTCAAAGAGAAATAAAACCTGAATACATTTTTAACTATTAAAATGTTAGTTACCTATACATATGTATACTTATATATATATATAAATATATATATGTATATAGATATATATATTTACTTTTTAATAGTAATCACTTATTGGAATTACTATGTATAACCCTTACAAACCAATTTAGCGTACAATTAGATTAAGTCCTCTTTATGTTACTTTTGTTTTCTCGTGCAATTAATTAATCCGCATGTATGCATCCATTCGTTCCTTTAACCCGATCGCATTATTAACATGTAATGAATAATTATTAAAACTTATTTGATCTATAATTAAGAACCTTAAAAACATAATGATTAATCATCAACCTATTATAACGCGTTACTTTATTTTTATTTAGGTGCCTTGTGACGTTAGTGTTGGTTTCCTTATTCGTGATTATTCATATTTCAACTACAAGTCTCCTAACTTTAATCATGTGAGTTCTTATGCCCCGCTTTACGTTTATTTCACACCTTTCGGGGTGAAACATGTTGCTTATACAAACTTACACATACACGCGTTGATACTTATTACACACGTGCAATTCTTTACATAATCGTGGTTGTTTGAATATGTTAAGTATTATATGAGATGTGACATACGTGTGCAATCATTAACTATTGCTAGCCTGGCGAAGTCTTAGATCTTTGGGCCTAACAAGCCTATTTGGTGCTAAAGCCGAGGAATTGCCGGCTCCTAGGAGCCGTATGCTTGTGCACTAGGGAACCAAATACACTTAGCTAATCATGCTTATTCATATTATTCAGTCGAGGTTTGATTGTAACTATGCATGTTCTATATACTTACTATCTTGTGACCATTGACTAGAATTGCCACATATAACTTTTTTGTTATACTTATTGTATTTAAAACCATGGGAACTCACCAACTAGTTAGTTGACTTTATTTTCAACATGTTTCAGGTAATGTGCAAGCTTAATGATGATTAAAGAAATGCTCAAACCTAGGACATGGACCTAGACTTAATAAGAAAAAAATTGGATTTCTATTTTTGTTTGTTCTACTATTCATGAGACTTGATGTATGTGATGTTGAAACAATTGATTATTGGCATTTTACATTTTAACATAGCGTTATGTGGCTGTGAACAATCTTAACCCTCACACTTCGACGTTTCCGCCGTCAAGGTTAGGGTGTGACAAAACGTAACTTCATGTCGTCCAAAAACTCCCATGTGGTGTCTTGCTTCGTTTGGCCTACCCATTGCACCAAGACCTTCATGGCGGCCCGGTTTCCTCTCTTCACTAGACGGCGGTCCAACACCGACACCGGGGTAAGCCGGAATCGCGAGTCAACTGGTAACGGAATGATCTTACCCGGCGGTTCCGTAGCTTCTTTGAGCAATGAAACATGGAACACCGGATGGATTTGGACCTCGTTCGGAAGGTCAAGTTTGTAAGCCACCTTACCAACCCTTTCCAACACTAAGAAAGGACCAAAGTACTTAGGACCAAGTTTAGAGTGCTTATGCATTCGAACAGAATTTTGCATGTAAGGACGAGGTTTGAGGTAAACCCACGTTCCCACCTCGAATTCTCGTTCAGTTTGGCGTTTGTCAGCTTGTTGTTTCATGCGGTTTTGCGCCTTCAAAAGTGATTGTTTCAACAACTTAACAGTAAGCTCTTTATCTTGCATGAAGTCGTCAACGTCGGAAAGTACCGCATCTTTAGGAATGTAGGGAATGTACAGTGGTGGGGGATACCCGTATAGTGCTTCGAAAGGTGATTTCCCGATTGACGTATGGAACGTAGTGTTATACCACCAGACACCCATGCCACCCACGTGTGAGGTCTTTCCATTACCATGCAATGAAGATACCCTTCTAAACACCGGTTAACCACCTCTGTTTGGCCATCGGTTTGGGGGTGGTAGGCCGTAGATAAGTTCACTGTCACAACTTGGAGTGCCATAAACTCCTTCCAAAATGAACTTAAAAAGACCGGGTCTCGGTCAGATACAATCGTAGATGGACACCCATGTAACTTGTAGACATTATCAATGAAAGCTTGGGCCACATCTCTAGCTGTGAAAGGGTGATTAAGGGTGGTAAAATGGCTATATTTCGTTAAGCGATCGACTACCACAAAAATTGTGTCCTTTCCTTTAGCTTTTGGTAAACCCCCTATGAAGTCCATCGAGATATCGGTGAAAATGGTGTTAGGAATAGGGAGCGGTTGTAGAAGACCCGGTGTCCCGACATTCTCATGCTTGGCACGCATGCACACATCACACCCCGTATAACTCGCCGCACTATCTTAGTAATACCCTTCCAATAGAAAAATCCCTTAACCCGTTACGTGGTGGCGTGTACACCTAAATGCCCACCCATTGGCGTTCCATGGCAGAGGTTTACAATCTCCTCATGCAAGTTGGTGTTATTGCCCACTACAATATTTCCCTTCTTTGAAAGCCACTTCCCATTCCATATATAATAAGGTACTGTCACTCCTTTTTGTAAACTATCCACAATTGTTTGTAGCTCAACGTCTTCTGTTTGACTATCAATTACCCTTTGTAACAATAATGGTTCAAGAGTGGAAACTCCAATTGCAAAAAGGGTGGTACTCTCGACTCTTGAGAGTGCATCCGCTGCCATATTTTCTTTTCCTTTTTTATAATCAATTGAGTAATCGTAACCATTAATTTCGCCAACCATTTATGTTGTAACGGTGTCGTTACCTTTTGCGTTAACAAGTGCTTCAAACTTTTTGGTCGGTACGAATAAGGAAGTGACGGTGATCAAATAATATTGTCACTGCTTCACTGCAAGTAAAATGGCTAAGAGTTCTTTTTCGTAGACAGATAGTACCTGTTGACGAGGAGAGAGAGCCTTGCTAATGAATGCAATGGGATGCTAGTCTTGCATTAACACAGCTCCCAACCCGTGAGCCGATGCATCAGTTTCCAACACAAACGTTTTTTAGTAGTCCGGAAGAGCTAATACCGGGGCTGAGGCCAAGGCATTTTTTAGTTGTTCAAAACTGTCATGAGCTTCTTTTCCCCACTTAAATGCATCCTTTTTTAACAAGTCAGTGAGTGGTTTCGCTATGATTCCGAACGACCTAATGAAGCGGCGATAGTATCCGGCGAGACCTAAAAAACCACGTAGTTGTTTCAAGGTAGCAGGTACAGGCCAATTGTGAATGGCTTCTACCTTGCTCGGGTCCGTTCTCACCCCTTCCTCCGATATCACGTGACCAAGGTATTCGACTGCCCGTCCCCCAAATACACACTTTGACTCCTTGGCAAACAAACTGTGTTTCCTCATAAGTGTTAACAAATTCTTAAGGAGATCTCTATGTTGTGCCACACCTTTGCTATAAACGAGAATGTCATCAAAAAATACCAAAACTCCTTTGCGTAGCAAGGGCTGAAAACGTGGTTCATTAAGGCTTGGAAGTTTGCTGGAGCGTTTGTTAACCAGAAAGGCATGACGAGGAACTCATAGTGGCCCTCATGAGTCCTGAATGCGGTTTTGTGTACGTCACCCGGGTACATGCGTATTTGGTGATAACCCGACCTTAAGTCCAATTTAGAGAATAACGTCTCCCCACCTAGATCATCCAAGAGCTCCTCGATCAAGGGAATTGGGAACTTATTCTTTACTGTTGCTTCATTTAAGCGTCGATAATCCATGCACATACGCCACTGGTCGTCCTTTTTTTAACAAGAACTACCGGGGCTGCGAAGTCGCTCTGACTGTTTTGAATAATCCCAGCATCTAAAAGTTCTCGTGTTATCTTTTCAATTATATCTTTTTGCACCATCGGGTAGCGATACGGTTTTTGACTAATCGGTGAGGTGCCTTCTTTAAGAATAATGCGATGGTCAAATTCTCTTTTTGGCGGTAGGGACATGGGCACCTGGAAGATATCTTGAAATTCTCTGACTAAGTCTTGCCATTCACCTTGTTCCCCCTTTTCTATCACCTTTGAGCTATAATATGTGTCAGACCCACCCGTTGATAGTTGAAGACTAAATAATTGTGCGTCCTTTTATTTTGTAAGATCTCCCCTACCTTTTCTAGTGAACACACGGTAATTTTGTTATGCCTCATGCCTTTCAACTCACAAGTTTGGCCATCAATATTGAACTTCATAGTCATCTTTTCGAAGTTCCATAATATGTCATTCAATGGTAAGAGCCACTGAATTCCCAAAATCATATCGTAACGTTCCAGGGGAATTATAAGTACCTCTGCAGTGAACCACTTACCCTGCATAGTCCACTTGAAATCTGGACAACTTTGTGTGCACCGAATCGGGTTACCGCTAGCAACGCTTACGGTTACGGGTGGGATAAACTTCACTGGACATTCTAACTTCTTGGCTAAACGGACATCCATAAAATTGTGAGTCGAGCCCGAATCAATTAATATATGAAGTTGACGAGTTCCCATTGCTCCTTGCACCCTCATGGTTGACAACGAGGGCGTCCCGGTTAATGCCTGGAGGGAGATCACATGGTTTAACTCTCTCTCATCGGTTAACTCAGGATCGGGTTCCGTTGCCTCATCTTCATCTGCTTCCATAATAAATAGCTGAGTTTTAGTACATTTGTGGCCCGGTATGAACTTTTCGGTGCACCAGAAACACTCCCCTTTGGCTCGTTTCTGTTCCAATTCTTTACTTGTGAGACGTCGGGAGCCGCCGGTTGATCTAGTTGATGGGGTAGTTGTTCGGTTAGGTGTGGGCAGAAGTGGTAATTTGGTAGCATTGGTGGGTGGTGTGATCTTAGAAGTGGTGATGTTCTTAGTGGTTCCCACGCCTCCTGTTTCAAGCTTACCATGCAAGTTCTCATTGTTAAGTGTTTGGAGTTTTGCCAACCCATATGCCTCATGCAAGGTGCGTGGTTTAAACATCTTTACCGGACCCCGAATTTCCGGTTTAAGTGCCTTAAGATAAAGGCTAATAGCTTGGGTTTCGCTTAGTGTTACCTTATTCAGCAGTGAATCAAAAGCAGTGTTCAATTCCTGAAGTGAACCGGTTTGGTTGAGGGAGGCTATCTCTTCCAACGGGTCCTCAAACATGGCATTAGAGAAATGGGTCGAAATGGCCAGTACGTACTCTTCCCACGTGATTTCAGATATGGTAAACCCGCGTATACGCATGAAAGCCCGGTGCCATTGGATCGCATCGCCGTCCAAATGAACAACAGCGTGCCTAAGCTTCATCGTGTCGGGAGTCTCATCAATTGCGAAAAAATGTTCACAACGGTGAACCCACGACTTAACGTCTTCCCCCGAGAACGGGGAAAATCAATCTTCCCGACCCGTATGGGTCGGTCACCCCTTGAGTCATCCTGATCCCCATACGAGAACGAGGAACCCGCGCTAAACCCGCTGTCGCTGCCATGGCCGGATTTGTCTTGTACTGCCTTCAAGATCTCTTCTTGTTGTCTTGTTGATTGTTCTTGTTGCTTATGAGAGCCGATAGCGCTGCCTGGATCTCCGTTATCGCCTTATCGTGATTCTTGAGGGTGTTATCAACATCCTGGTTGCGAGTGTTCGTCATGGTAACGATAGTGATTCCGACTGGAGATCGGAACGGCTCTGATACCCTTGTTAAGGATTAGAACCAATTGCAGAGAAAAACTAGAAGATGAAGAGTTGCTTTAATTTCTGGATGATCTCCAGAGAATACATTCCGTCAAATATAAGCGTACATTAGTTTGAGAGTTACAAGTTGTACCCCTCTACATAATAAAAATATCAAAACAGTCCTTTATCCATGCAAAAGGAAAACATAATGGAAATAAAGATTAAATAACGTAACAGATCTACAGCCTACAGGGGATTGCGATGTGTGTGTCTGAAGAATCAAAAGGTGTGAAAAACTCTAAACCGTCAAGAAAGACTGGTGTCTGTTGCGCTTCCATGCAACACCTAGCTGAAACAAAATGAAAAGTTGAAAATTATATCCTTTAACAGGCACGAAGAGGGTGTTTGGAATTCTTTTTTAAAACTCCTTTTGACTTTTTCGAAACGAATAAGGTGTTTGGAATTCTTTTTTAAAACTCTTTTTGACTATTTGGAAGGATAAAAAGATAAAAATGTCTCTTAAAAAATCACCAGAAGTTAAAATTTTTAACTTCTAATAATTTTTAGAGGGATATTTTATCTTTTTACCCCTTTAAAAAGTCAAAAGGAGTTTTAAAAATGAATCCCAAACACCCACGAAGATGTTCTTACATTACATTAGACTATAAACTAAAAAATACTTATAATTATTCTCATAAGTTGAAATCAGTATATAGTTCATTATTATTTGATACAATTTTTTCATAACTTATTGGATCCTATCTTGGTGAAGCTGGCTAGAGCATGAAACTCTAAAATGATCTAAAGCTATGAAGCTTTGCCATTAAAACATGACATTGTAAAACTTGGTCATTCATAGTCATACTTGTCAACAGTACCATAGTCATACATAGTTAACTTCATCTAAACGTGATCATAACAACTATTATGACAGTGTTGTGTATAAGGCATACTTGGTCAAACATAACCATACTTAAATAAACTTATTCATTATCCCTATCGGTTAAACATAAAACGTGATTGATGAGGGGTGAGTACAACCCATGGTCATATTCGCCTTGCAAATGTCTATGGTTGTTTGTTTCCGACTAGTATCAAATGATGGTGACAATTTATTACGTTCACTATTCACATCTTAAAATAATAGGATTCTTGATTGGATATAAATATGGTCGGGCGGTAAATAACTTTATATTTGGGTGTCTCTCTTCATTAAACTATCGATGCTCATTTAACGGATCTCCCATGAACAAATTTAAGATGGAAAGGGGGCTTAGACAAGGTGTCACACCCCCAAACCACGGCGGTTTCCCGCGGGTTGCGAACGTCATGGTTTCATAGTCACAGATCGACCACTACATGGTTTTGTAAAACATACGTCTCAGATAAGTTTAAGATACATCATTGTTTCAGAGTTAAATTTGTGGAAGCAATAGTAATAAGGTAAATTGTTTTCAAAACATGACAGATACAAAAATGAATGTCCCAAACAGCATGAATGGCCCTAAACATGAGATGATCCATGCTAGCTTAACTTGGTGCATCTATCAATTACCTGAGAAAACATGCATGAAAAATGTCAACACAATGTTGGTTAGTTCACAGGTTTTAAGTAATAATAAATAGCGTAAAGGACCACAATACTTTCTATGATTTGATTGTTGTACTATAATGCTTCAAATTATATAAGCGCCACAACCGAAGCTAGACTGTAACTGTAATAATTGCCCCTACCCATGCCTACCGTAATCATGGGTGTGAACAGGCTAATAATACACCCGTTTAGACCTCTAGTCAAGGTTAAGGTAATTAACCCGGGTGGGGGTAGTCAATCCCAATAGTACTATCCATGATTACCTCGCTTTGGGAAATAAACTAACGGTTCGATAACAGGAGACTTCATACGGTAAGTAAACTACTTATATAACATGTGAAATCATTGACAAGTAAATGTGTCCAAGAAAATTAGTAATTTGCATGTAATCTCCCCCAAAAGGAAAATAAGTAAAAATGGGGCCGTGAAACTCACCTGTAATGCACGCGTGAATACTAGCAATAGTCTGTACGTATGATTGGTCTAGGAATCCCCTAAACAAAATCACAATATATTCATGAGGTCATGATTACTAACCCTAGATGGTCATGCATAACTCATCCACAAAGTTAGTTTTGAAAATGTCACTTGACTAGTTAGACACGTCGAGTCGTTAATGTTTTATTTAGATTCTTGTCTTCATATTTATCTTCCTAACAATACATAATGTATTGAATGTGTTTATATTAAGTATAATGGTATTATACTTTCCATGTGTATGAGTTTCCTTTTTACCAAATATCTCTAAAAGTTTACTTTATATAAATATGGGCATTTCACAGAATCAAGGGGATTTTGGAGTCTGGTTGTCATTCTATTTTCATGATACAAAGAATTTTTATAAAATATGATACTTCACCACATTTATATCTATTTCTGGGGATTCCAAAAACATATATCTTATAGTATGTAACTAAGTTTAAGTGCCTCGAAATGGTCATGAAGCAACAGATGTCAGTGCAGCATTTTTTCTGTACATGTCTATGGAATCACCTTTTTGAAGGGTCAAACCCTACATTCACAGTAGAGTATATATTACTTTTAAACCTAACACCTTAAGCTAAGTTTTCACAAAAAGAAAATCTTCATTTGATTACTTTAAGCATAACTTATGCCTCAATCTTTTTGCCCTATCAATTCTGCCAAAAATTTAGGTTCAACACTTTAATCATGTTTGTACGTTTTGGATAGGTTATACTCACCTAAAAATTTCAAGGTTGGATGAGTTAAAAACTAGACATCCTAAAGTAATATTAGGCTCAAGAAACAGTTTATTTGACCATGTTTAGGTCGAGTTATGGTGTTGAAAACACAGAACATGAATCTGCAGAAAATGTCTTACATGTTTTGTTACTTTTTAAACTTTGCTAGAGCACTTTTGGATGAGTTAGTGAACATGAACACATCATGGTGATGTATAGAAGATTACAAACAAGGTGCTAACCTTAAACAAGCAAGGAGAAAGAGATGGTAGTCTTAAAATGCAAAGAAAAGAAGTCTTGATCCTTTGAACTAAGAACCAAAACAAGAAAAGTGGAGAAGATGTTGTAGGATGCTTGGAAGCTTCAAAAATCACTTGGTCTTTAACAGTGGCACTTGAATCACCAAAGTTTTATAGAAAATGAGTTGAAAATGGAATGATATGGTGGTGATGAGGCCTTGGATGAAATTTGAAAGGAGGAGGGAAAGAGAAGGGAAGTTGGTGAAATGTGTAGGTGAATTATGAAGTGTGAGTCTTGTTTATAATGTCATATACTTGTAAGACTAATTTGAGACTTGACAACTCTTACTTTTTGGTCAAATTTGAGGAAGGAAGAGAGTGTCCATAAGTAGAACGGAAGACATGTTTCTTTAATCACTTGGAAAGTAGTTGCATCAAAATAGAAATTCTTGGTTTTACAAGTTAAACAAGAATCTCTTCATGAAAAGGAGAAAGAAGAAAAGATGAGGTGATGGGTGGGGTGGACGGTTAGGGGGGGAAATGAGTTTATTTTTCAATTTATGTAGTATTGGATATTTGGGTGGTATTTGTTGCATTTAGTAATTTATATATACTTTAATATTTTTACTCTTTAATTTTTAAATTACATTAAAGTTGCATAAGTACTTGTATATATCATATCATTTAATATTTATGGTATGTTAATGATACCTCATGTATTTAGTAATTGCGTTAAAGGATTCGTTCGGGTAAAAATATCAATTTACGTAATTAGGTTTGTTATAAATTTGAGTTTTTCCAATGTATTCAATTTGAAATCTAAAATACTTTGAAACATGGAATCTAAAATACTTTGAAACACCTTAAAGTATTTATAATGCACATATATTAATTATCACCAACGTTCGTATGTGTGCCGGTTGTATCGCGTGTAAAAAAAATGGTAATTACACCGAGTAACCGATGCATGAAATGTTATGCATGAAATTTTGTAATGCATGAAATGACTTCAATAATTGGAATTCAGTTGAAAATCAAGTATTATAGGTGTAATTATAACCAAGTCAAGGTCGGGTATTGACCTGAAATTGCGGTTGTCACATATCCCCATGTTAAAAAGAATTTCGTCTCGAAATTCAGTTAGGGTTGTCTGCAGATGCTAGGGTTTCAAACAAGTAAGGGTAGTTGAGCTTCATTTGTCTTCGCATTCCCAATAAATAGGGTCCTCTTCTGGAACTCCATCGGACTTCACTATAGGAATGCGGCTTCATTTCATCTTCTTTACCTCTCGATCTAGGATCTCTACAGGCTTCTTAATAAATGAAGTTGTTCATCAATCTGAACCTCATCGAGTGGTATAACCAGAGTTTCATACTACTAAGTTCTTGCGGAAGTTTTAGCTTGTAAGCTACAGGACCAATCCTGGTTAGGATTTCAAATGGTCCAATGTATCTAGGGTTAGCTTACCAGTTTGCCCAAAACGAATACTCCTTCCGTGGTGAGACTTTAAGTAGAACCTTATCCTACTTGGAATTCCAATGGTTTACGTCTCACGTCAGCATAGTTTTCTGACGGTCACGGCGGCTTTGAGTCGGTTCTGAATCTGAGCGATCTTTTCCGTGGTCTCGCGTATGATCTCGGGACCAGTGAGTTGACTATCACCAACCTCTGTCCAACACAGTGGTGATCGACACTTCCTTCCGTATAGTGCTTCAAACGGTGGCTTTGATACTGGTGTGATAGCTATATATTGAAAGAAAACTCAGTAAGGGTAGTGAGTATCCCAACGGTTTCCAAAGTCTATCACACAAGCCCTAAGCATGTCTTCCAATGTCTGAATGGTCGTTCGCTCTGACCATCTGTCTAGGGTGGTATGCGGTACTCATATCCAACTGTGTAACCAAGGCCTTGTAATGATTGTCAAAATCTCAAGGTAAATCGACTCTCGATCAGAGATAATGGAGATGGACTCCATGTCTCGAAACAACCTCCTTGAGATAAACCTCGTCAACCTTTCCATTTTATCAGTTTCTTTAATTGGTAGGAAGTGAGCAGACTTTGTCAGTCGATCCATAATTACCCAAATCGTATCACAACGGTGGATGTCTTGGGTAGTTTTGCGATGAAATCCATGGAAATCTGCTCCCATTTCCATTGTGGAATCTCCGGTTGGTGCAGTAATCCGGATGGCTTCTGATACTCCGCCAACCTTTGAACACGTGAGGCACCTGCTAACATAGGTGGCAATGTCAGCTTTCATGTTAGGCCACCAGTATAGCTCCTTCAGGTCCTGATACATCTTATCAGAGCCTGGATGGATGGAGTATCTAGATTTGTGTGCCTTGTTCATCACAAGATCCCTCAAGTTTCCAAAATTTGGTACCCAAATTCGATTCATAAAGTAGCGAGTTCCACCCGACTTGATTCAAATTGTTTATCCATGCCGCGAAGGAAATCTTCCTTCAAATGTTGTTCCTTTAGTGCTTCAGACAGAGCATCACGAATTTGAGTAGTAGACTCGTATGAATCGTCATTCCCAACGCTCACATCCGTAAAGTTTTGGTTCGTTCTTTCCTGCTCAGAGCGTCTGCTACAACATTCGCTTTTCCAGGATAATAACGAATCTCACAGTCATAATCGTTTAGTAACTCAACCACCTGCGTTGCCTCATGTTTAGTTCCTTCTGATCGAAGATGTGCTGGAGGCTTTTGTGATCGGTGAATATAGTACACTTGGTACCATACAGGTAGTGTCGCAAAATCTTTAGTGCAAAAACAACAGCTCCTAATTCGAGGTCGTGAGTGGTGTAGTTTTTCTCATGCACTTTCAATTATCGTGACGTGTAAGCATAACTTTGTCGTGTTGCATTAGGACACAGCTAAGTCCTTGTCGTGATGCATCGCACTACACCACAAAACCATCGTTTCCCTCTGGTAGAGACAGAATTGGCGCGCAACACAGTTTCTTCTTTAACAATTGAAACGTTGCTTCCTGCTTATCACCCCAATCAAATTTCTTGTCTCTTCAGGTTGTCAGTGGTCTATTCTGGGAATTTTTGTCAGTAGGGTCACACCTTCGGGGTCTTATGCTCTATCTTAGATGGGTCAACATGTATTCCCTTCTCGTTAACCACCTGCCCGAGAAATTGCACTACTCGGATCCAGAAGTCGCATTTGAGAATTTTGCGTATAATTTCTCGTTCTTGAGTAGCTCCAAGATTAACCTTAAATGTTGTTCGTGCTAATCCTTGGTTCGTGAATATATCAAGATGTCATCGATGAAGACGATCATGAATTTATCCAAGTAGGGTTTGCACACTCTATTCATGAGATCCATGAATACAGTGGTGCCTTGGTTAACCCAAATGGCATGACCATGAACTCATAGTGACCATAACGAGTTCGAAATACGGTCTTGGGGATGTCTTCCTCTTGGATTCGTAATTGTTGATATCCTGAACGTAAGTCAATCTTCGAGTAGTAACTAGATCCCTGAAGTTGGTCAAATAAGTCGTCAATTCGAGGGAGAGGGTACCTGTTCTTAATGGTGAGTTTGTTTAACTCTCGGTAATTGATGCACATTCGAAAAGATCTATCTTTCTTCTTAACAAATAAAACTGGGGCTCCCCAGGGTGAGAAACTTGGTCTTATGAATCCCTTATCTAACAACTCTTGTAATCGATTAGACAACTCTTGCATCTCTGACGGTGCTAGTCGGTATGGGGATCATGCTACTGGAGCAGCTCCAGGTACCAGGTCAATTCGACCTGTCTTTGCGGTGGAAGTCCCGGCAAGTCCTGGAAAGACTTCCGGATAGTCTCACACGATGGGTATATCCTCGTTTCTTTTCTCTTCGGTTCGCTTCTCCACTACGTGCGCCAAGATTGCATGATAGCCCTTTCGTAAGTACTTCCGAGCCTTCATACATGAAATGATCCTTAACGCCGTACCATATTTTTCTCCTTGAACTGATATGGTCTCCCCACTCGGAAGTGGAATACGAACGATCTTCTCATGACAAACAATTTCCGCTCGGTTTTCCGATAACCAATCCATGCCAATAACAATGTCGAAACTCCCTACGGTTACAGGTAACAAATCTATATTGAACGTGTGATCTGCTAAACTGAGAGTGCATCCTTGTATGATTTTGTCGGTTTCGATCAACTTACCATCAACTAACTCTATTGTATACTTAGAACCCAAATGGGTAGAAGTAATTTCAAGCAATGGACTAAATTCACTAGACATAAAACTCCTATCAGCACCCGTATCGAATAGGATTGATGCATAGAGATTATTTACAAGAAACGTACCCGTAACAATGTTCGGGTCCTGTCGAGCTTCTCCAGCTCCAATCACAAAAGCTCGACCACGTGCGTTATTTCCACTAGTTTGCTTCAAGTTCGGACAATCCTTGCGAAAATGCCCGGTAACACCACATTCGAAGCACGCACGATTGTTTCCTGTTTTAGGAGCAGAGTCGGGCTTTCGGCAGTCCTTAGTCGCATGACCAAAACGTTTGCACTTCTGGCACATTGAATCTCCACATGCACCTAGGTGATGAAAGTTACACTTATTGCACTTAGGTAGGTTTCCAGCATACCCACCTTTGCCCTCTTCTTAGATGGGCCAGCAGTGAAAGCCCTAACAACCACTTGTTTGTTTTGGTTTTGGTGCAGAGCATTTCGACCATGATTGTTGTCCCGTTTCCTCTTGTTGTCATAGTTCTTCTCCACGGCCGTCTTCTTCACAAACACTCCCTGACGTACAGCTTGATCAGTCAGGTCATGGGCAATCCTAATAGCCTCTTGGATGGTGGCTGGCTTGGATGAGGTGACCATGCTCTGGATTTAGGGTGCAAGGCCCCAAATGTGCCTTTCCACACGCTTGAACTCTGGGTTAACCATGTGAGGGCATAGACGAGCAAGGTCATGAAATCGGGTGGGTAGCTTGTAACTTCTGCACCCTTCATGGTGTGGTTCTAGAAATCAACCTCAAGTTTTTGAAATTCATTTCGGGGGAAATATTCATCAGTCAGCAATTGTTTCAACTCATCCCAAGTGATTTGATAGGCAGCGTCAATACCTAAAGTTTGGGCATGAGCATTTCACCAAGTGAGTGCTTGACCTTCAAAGGTACAGGTGGTGAATTTCGTCTTATTCTCTCGGCACAGTTACTGATTCGCTGAACGGACTCCATCTTCTCTATCCAGCGGAACAAACCAACAGCTCCTTCATTACCACGAAAGTTAAACGGTTTACAGTTCAGAAACGTCTTGTAGGAGCAACCTTTGTGGTTGGTATCAGATCCTGTGTTGGAGGTTTAATCATATTAGTAATAATTAAACATTTGTAATGACCTTTGTATTGTAGGTCTTTAGCTACGCCAGACATTATAATACCTCCTGCGCCACTGGCATTGCCTCCATTCACTTCAGATCCTCCAGCGCTACGATTCGCCTCGTGATGTGCGATTGCATCCGCCACTCGTTGCGCCACAAGCTGTTTTATAGCCTCTGCTATCATGGGAGTACCGCTTCCCACATTGGTTCTGACGTTCCTCCTTCGTGGTGGCATGTTTCTTCAAATCATAATGATAAGCAAGATAAGACAATATGTAATAATGTCAAACACATCTGCACCAAAAGTAAACAATCATGACAACTAAGCAACCACACAATATTTAAAGGATAACATAACTTGATAATAAATTGTACGAATTACAAAGTATTTCCAGAATACATACTCCTACAACAAGTTAATATCCAATATTACGTGAGCACGACCCGCTCATGATAGGCAATCAATGGAATAAACGAGTGAATGCGCCTGTCTGCACGGCCGCCATGGCCATGAGCATGCATACGGCTGCCAATGCAGTAGTGGACTCCAGGCGCTCTTCCATTCCCAACACTCTTTCTTTTGTCATGATCGCGCGCTGCTCCGCCTGGGTAGATCTCTGCTCTGCCGCCTCCGCTCTTTGCGTCATGGATGACATGTCCTCCTGTACCCTGGTAAGTCGGCTATGCATCATGTGCAATGCCTGATCATCGAGGTATCTGCCCTCCTCGATCGCTAGTAATCAGCTCTCCACGTCCTCCCTGTCAAAGGTCTCCTGAACTTCTGTGAGTTCAGTACGTAGCTCATGAAACTGCTGGTCGTGCCTCACAGATCGTGCCACGAGAAAAGGCACGGTGAGCTCCACAGGCTCCTGAGTAAGGGGAATCAGGTGTGGGGTACGCGATGACTCGCCTACCTCGAAGGTGAAGGGAATACCCTCGATGTCTCTCCACTCGTCCAGTCTGCTAGGCATCCACTCCCACGACGAACGTCGCTTCTGCACCTTTTGGGCGCAGGCTCGGGCTCAGCATTAAAGTCCCGAACGGGTGTGGCAGGACGGATCAGAATATGATCCTGTTTCCTAGGAGTGTGTGCAAGAAGCGCACCCCTGGGCGAGTTCGATAGCGACAATAAGAGTGCGGTGGTACACCTGGACCAAGGATACGGTGAGTGTCTGTAGTCACCGGCTCGGGGCTAGCAGCTATAGGGGAGGGGTCAGCAGGCTCAGGGGTGAGGTGGAGGGGGTGGTCTACTAGCGGAGTCGGATCAGAGGGATGAGGAATCGGGTCAATGGGATGAGTAACAGGATCAACAGGGTGAGAGGTGAGGTCACGGGGCGGGGGAATGGCCTCGGAGGACTCCGGGTCAGAATCGATCTGGTCGGTGTCGTCTGGATCGGAGTCGACCGGGTCGGTATCGGCTGTCTGGGAAGCTGGGTCAGTGGACTCCGTATCTAGGTCAACTACCTCGGTGTCAGCAGGCTGAGGGGTAGGATCTGTGGCCTCGGGAGCAGGGTCGACTGGCCGAGGATCAACAGTCATATGGGTAGACCCCAGGGATGGCTCAACAAAGATATGAGACATGGTCAGTGGAACGACCATCGACAGCTGTAGGCCGATGATACGCACGATTCCTGGGATGAGCTCCTCTGGGAGGTCGGCATGAATCTCAGGTGTAGACGCCCACCAATACGTGCCCGGAGGAGGAGGTGGTAGCTCGGAGAACGGGGTCGAAGGTAATGCCTCTGGGGTGTCAAGTGTAGGGTCAGGAGTGGGTTCGGTGACAGAGATAGCAGGTGGTGTAGGGGTCTCAGTCCCAGTGGCATCAGTCGACTGAATCAGAGCACAGGGAGTAAGAGTCGAGAGGACAGATGTGGATCCTACAGAAGAGGTCGGAGACGTGGGCTCGTACTCCTCATCCGAATCAAAAATGTAGATCGGCATCGATGCTGAAGACATATCTATGACAAGGCAATGCACAAGTACAATTGATATGAGTCAGGTTAATGTATAAAGCGTTAAAGACATGTAATGAACTACAGTTATAGTCTAGGTCCACTAAATGCAACCTAATTCTCTATAACCAATGGCTCTAATACCAATCTGTCACACCCCCAAACCACGGCGGTTTCCCGCGGGGTGCGAACGTCATGGTTTCATAGTCACCGATCGACCATTACATGGTTTTGTAAAACATACGTCTCAGATAAGTTTAAGATACATCATTGTTTCAGAGTTAAATTTGTGAAAGCAATAGTAATAATGTAAATTGTTTTCAAAACATGACAGATACGAAAATGAATGTCCCAAACAGCATGAATGGCTCTAAACATGAGATGATCCATGCTAGCTTAACTTGGTGCATCTATCAATTACCTGAGAAAACATGCATGAAAAATATCAACATAATATTGGTGAGTTCACAGATTTTAAATAATAATAAATAGTGTAAAGGACCACAATACTTTCTATGATTTGATTGTGTACATACAATGCTACAAATTATATAAGCACCGCAACCGAAGCTAGACTGTAACTGTAATAAATTTCCCCTACCCATGCCTACCGTAAGCATGGGTGTGAACAGGCTAATAATGCACCTGTTTAGACCTCTAGTCAAGGTTAGGGTAATTAACCCGGGTGGGGGTAGTCAATCCCAATAGTACTATCCATGATTACCTCGCTTTGGGAAATAAACTAACGGTTCAATAACAGGGGATTTCATACGGTAAGTAAACTACTTATATAACATGTGAAATTATTGACAAGTAAATGTGTCCAAAAAATTAGTAATTTGCATGTAATCTCCCCCAAAAGGAAAATAAGTAAAAATGGGGCCGTGAAACTCACCTGTAATGCACGCGTGAATACTAGCAATAGTCTGTACGTATGATTGGTCTAGGAATCCCCTAAATAAATCACAATATTTTCATGAGGTCATGATTACTAACCCTAGATGGTCATACATAACTCATCTACAAAGTTAGTTTTGAAAATGTCACTTGACTAGTTAGACACGTCGAGTCGTTAATGTTTTATTTAGATTCTTGTCTTCATATTTATTAGATTCTTGTCTTCATATTTATCTTCCTAAAAATACATAATGTATTGAATATGTTTTATATTAAGTATAATGGTATTATACTTTCTATGTGTGTGGGTTTTCTTTTTACCAAATATCTTCAAAAGTTTACTTTATATAAATATGGGCATTTGACTGAATCAAGGGGATTTTTAGGTCTGGTTGTCATTCTATTTCATGATACAAAGAATTTTTATAAAATCTGATATTTTTACCACATTTAGATCTATGTCTAAGGATTCCAAAACATATATCTTGTAATATTTAACTAAGTTTAAGTACCTCGAAATGCGGCATGAAGCAACAGATGTCAGTGCAGCATTTTTTCAATACATGTCTATGGAATTCACCTTTTTGAAGGGTCAAACCCAATATTCACAAGTAGAGTCTATATTACGTTTAAACCTAACACCTTAAGCTAAGTTACCAGAAAAATAAATCTTTATTTGATTACTTTAAGCATAACTTATGCCTCAATCTTTCTGCCCTATCAATTCTGCCAAAAATTCAGGTTCAACACTTTAATCATGTTTGTACGTTTTAGATAGGTTATACTCACCTAAAAATTTTAATGTTGGATGAGTTAAAAACTATACATGCTAAAGTTAATATTAGGCTCAAGAAACGGTTTATTTGACCATGTTTAGGTCGAGTTATGGTGTTGAAAACACAGAACATGAATCTGCCAGAAAATGTTTTACATGTTTTGTTATCTTTTAAACTTTGCTAGAACACTTTTGGATGAGTTAGTGAACATGAACACATCATGGTGATGTATAGAAGATTAGAAACAAGGTGATAACCTTAAACAAGCAAGGAGAAAGAGATGGTAGTCTTGAAATGCAAAGAAAAGAAGACTGATCCTTTGAACTAAGAACCAAAATAAGAAAAAATGGAGAAGATGTTGTAGGATGTTTGGAAGCTTCAAAAATCACTTGGTCTTCAACAATGGCACTTGAATCACTTTATAGAAAATGAGTTGAAAATGGAATGATATGGTGGTGATGAGGCCTTGGATGAAATTTGAAGGGAGGAGGGAAGAGAAGGGAAGTTGGTGAAATGTGTAGGTGAATTATGAAGTGTAAGTCTTGTTTTATAATGTCATATACTTGTAAGACTAATTTGAGACTTAACAACTCTTACTTTTTGGTCAAATTTGAGGAAGGAAGAGAGTGTTCATAAATAGAATGGAAGACATGTTTCTTTAATCACTTGGAAAGTAGTTGCATCAAAATGGAAATTCTTGGATTTACAAGTTAAACAAGAATCTCTTCATGAAAAGGAGAAAAGAAGAAAAGATGAGGTGATGGGTGGGGTGGACGGTTATGGGGGGGGAGGGGGAAATGAGTTTATTTTTCAATTTTATGTAGTATTGGGTATTTGGGTGGTATTTGTTGCATTATAGTAATTTATATATATACTTTAATATTTTTACTCTTTAATTTTTAAATTACATTAAAGTTGCATAAGTATTTGTATAATATCATATCATTTAATATTTATGGTATGTTGATGATACCTCATGTATTTAGTAATTGCGTTAAAAGGATTCGTTCCGGGTAAAAATATCAATTTAAGCGATTAGGCTTATTTATAAATTGAGTTTTCTAATGTATTTAATTTGAAATATAAAATACTTTGAAACAATGGAATCTAAAATACTTTAAAACACCTTAAAGTATTTATTAATGCACATATATTAATTATCACAAACGTTCGTATGTGTGCTGGTTGTATCGCGTGTAAAAAAATGGTAATTACACCGAATAACCGATGCATGAAATGTTATGCATGAAATTTTGTAATGCATGAAATGACTTCAATAATTAAAATTCAGTTGAAAATCAAGTATTATAGGTGTAACTATAACCAAGTCAAGGTCGGGTATTGACCTGAAATTGCCGGTTGTCACACATTGTGACTCTCTTTTGCGGTTCTTTTTATCATGAAAATAGAATCTTGCCCTGATATTCTAGAAAAAACAAGAAGTTGGGATCTGTCGTGGCATTGGAACCCCAAATCACAATCCTAATCTATCCAATTTCTCTTATTTGAACGTGGCGTCTTAATTTATGGGAGTGTCTCTTTAAAACTTTTAGCGTACTTTTATTTTTTTATTTGGTCTCAAAGTGAACTTATCTAAAAGCAAAGTCTTTGATGTGGGGTTAGAATCTAGCCACATTAAGAGTATGGCTTCAATTTGTAGATGCTAAGCGGGTTATTTTTCAATGTCATATCTCGGCTTTCCCATTGATGCAAAGCATGTCCTTCTATAAAAATTGGTTCTCCATCATTGAAAAGTACAAGAAGAAGAAGCTATCCATGTGGTAATCAAAAGTCTTATCATCTTGTGGTAAACTCACTTTAATTAAAGTTGTCTTAGGTAATCTCTCGATATAGTACCTCTCAACGTTTAAAGCTCATCAAAATTTATTCATAAACTTGAAAGTATAAGGAGGAGATTTGAGTTAACTAGTCATTTTCGTTCCTAAGTTTTGATGTCTTTTGTTGTTCTCATTCCAAAACTTTATTTTTCCCCTATGTGTCCCTTACATTTTAAAAACTTATCATTTTCATCCACTTCCGTTAACGCTGTTTGTTTTACCCGTTAAGTGGACATCAACTTTAAATATTAAAAGCAATCAAGTAATGTTTGAATATTTAGGACAATTGAACAATGTGTATTTAGGTTTTCTTTTTTCCTGATGAGGTGCAAAAGTATATAAATGCCCTCACATGATGTGCAAATGATAACTACTTAACAAGTAAATTATAATACCCATAATAGTAGTAGTAGTAGTAGTAATAATAATAATAATAATAATAATAATAATAATAATAATAATAATAATAATAATGGTTAACATGTTAGTTTAAAGCTAAACTTAAAGTTAAGGGGGCATTTGTGTCAATTTGAAACTTAAAATAAAAGTTCCAGCATAAAATGACAAGAGATTAAACCGCAGGGACTACAGGTGAAATTTGTTTAAAACCAGCCCCCACCCCCGCATTTCCGGCCGGTTTTTCCGGCCACTGTTCCGGCCAAAGTCCGGTCGGCACCGGCGACCCCCAAACCGCCTCAAAACTTGACCATTTTGCTTCAAATCGGTCCCATTACGCTCGTGAACATGATTCGAACCTATCAACATACTTTAATAGGAGCAAAATCATGCGGATTACACGGTAGTGGACCACTAACCAACCCAATTTCAAATACCTAACCTAATCCACTCAAACACTAAATATAATCTAATTAATCACACCTAAACAATCATCTACCTAATTCTAAACGTATACTGCTTCCAATTGCACCTAAAACAAACATTAGCATTACCTTCAATCCTCTCCAATACCGCGAACCTGCAACCATTCGAAAACTACAATCCAGGATTCAAAACTCGAAATTAACAGAGGGCTATCCATCCTTACTATCATTAGAAACTACCAGTACAACGAATTTGATTATCATCATGATTTGGGCATCGAACCAGTGATACAGGGTCGCGATCCATCCTAGTACTCGTTTTTCATTGAAATTATATCAATTCAGGTAATTAAACCCTCATACACACTCGGTTTCATTCAAGGATCAAAAGCCTCATGGTTGATTTGGTTAACAATATCGAATTGATGATCAATTTGGGCGATGTTAATTAAGGTTCAAAAGCCTCACGGTGTTTATAAATAGTTCACGGCGTCTCCGTTAACACGTTAGTACTCAAGTAGTACTTTGGCCATAATATTTGGGAGGCGGATGGATCGATCCTAGTTCAGTTCAGATCAGTTTAGTTCCGGGGGATGGAATCATGTGTGTACGTCCCACACACTATCTCATTTGTGTATAGTCTAGCTAGCTATGTACTTATCAGTTCAGTTTCGGCTCTGTGTACTTCTTATATTACACGACTTAATTGTTTGTATATACGCGTCGTGTAGATCAATTCAGTTTCAGTATTACATGTTCAGTTCAGTATCAGTATTATATGTTTAGAATCAGATTTCCGTTTCAATACCATATGATCAGTTCAGGATCAGATATCAGTATTTTATGCTTCGAATCGCTACTATTGTTCTTTCCGTCACTGAGTAACTTTTGGCTCAGCCGTATTTTCTTTTGTGGTGTTTTCTTATTTTATTGTAGGTAATCAGGGTAATCCGGGAAACCAGTGAAGAGTGGATTAAAGACCAAGATTATCTTTTATTTTAATTGATGTATTGAACATCTTAATTAGGTTTTTTCGGATTATTTGGTTTGTTTGAAGTTATTTCTTCTGACCGTCTCTTTAATATCATGGATTTGGTTTTTGATTTGATATCTGTAATAGTGACACGTCAGCCTCTTCGGGTTGGGATGTTACATAAATAAACGATGTTAACAAAATTGAATAAAATTGCAAAAAATTTAAATGATAGGGACGCATAAGGGAAAAAAATTTATTTTTGAATGAAAATAACAAAATGCACCAAACAAAAATAATATTGTTGGTCTTCTCAGGAAAATCACCGCTCCAAAATAGTTTGGAGGTTATGGAATTCTTAGCTTAAAAGCCACAAATATGACGCAACTTGTTAAATGGTTATGACGTTTCAAATTTAGGGGCTGTTTGATTGTGCTGACTGAGTAAGATCTGACTAAGTCAGAAGCTGACCCAGTAAAAAGTTCCTGACTGAGTCTGCATCTGACTGAAACTTGGCTGTTTGATATGTATCTGACTGACTCTGCTGAATGAAAAAAATAATCATATTACCCGTTGTTACTCATTATTTTACTCATTATTTTATTATTATATGTGTGCCCCATAAAAATCTTACTGCCTGATTTTTATACTGTTCCGAATTATAATTTTAATCAAAACCCACAAAACCCACAGTGATAGAGATACATGTTTCGTTCACCACCACCACAAAACCCCCAAATGTCACAACCCACAAAACCCCCAAAACCCCAAATGTCTCTTCACCACCACCACCGCCACCACCTTCACCACCGACGGGCACATCGAGGGGAGACCGCAGGTGGATGATCGGCCGAGGAGATGGGTTGCGCAGGTGGGGTTCGTGCAGGTGGGTCGCGGGGTGGGGTTCGCGCGGGTGGGGTTCGCGCGGGTGGGTGGCGCGGGTGGGGTTCGCGCGGGTGGGTCGCGCGGGTGGGGTTCGCGCGGGTGGGTCGCGCGGGTGGGGCGCGCGGGTGGGGCGCGCAGGTGGGGCGCGCAGGTGGGTCGCGCAGGTGGGGGTTGCGCATGGAGGGGTTGGCCGCGCAGGTGGGGGTTGCGCTGGTGGGGGTCGGCCGCGCTAGGGGGGGGGAGGTCATCGATCAGTGGGATTTCCCGGGTCAGCGATGTCCAAGGGGATGACCGAGTCAGTGGGATTTTCCGGGTCAGCCGACTCGGTCAGCCACAACAAACGCACTGACTGGCTGACCGAGTCAGCCGGTCAGTGGTCAGAGGCTTGGTAAGAGGTATCAACCAGCCCCTTAATTTATCAAGCTTTTAAGGACGTATCATGAAGGTTTTGCATTTTCAAAACAGAAAAGTGAATTGTATTACATGTAAAAAAATAATTTTAGATGCACGGAAACATATAAATAAGGTTGTTCAGGAATTCAAAAGTATAATGAGTGCTTCTGGTATCAAATTCGAGTGAAAATCAATGTAGATAACTCCTTTCTTTGCTGACAAGACCAATGGATATGCAATACTCATGCTCGACTTAAGTTCCCATTGTTGTACAAGCATGAGAAAGACAAGATTTGTATTGTTTTAGTAGGCTTCTCTTTGGCTCCAATGGGGTCTCTTGTAATTGGTCATGCAAATCTCCTTTATCACCTCATGTTTTGTAGGATCAATTACGGGCTCTTAACAACTTCATAAGTTAACAGTTCAAATTTCAAGCTAAATACAAATGGTGGTGGTGCAGAGTAGACAAAGGTGAATTCTAAGTTGGCTTTCTTCATAATTATATTGAGCTAAAAATCTCGAAGCATGAAGACTTCAAAAGCAAGTGGGTCAAGTGAATTTAAAAAAAAGTGGAGTTTATCGGTAGTACGACTGCTCCTAATAAACTCCCAACCAGAGATAAGTTGAAAAAAGCCGAATTGTTTTTCTATATGCTATATGCGTTAACTGCTTCGGTAAAATATTTATTGCAAGTGTCCTAACTTGAAAACTCATAAACATGTCTGCTAGGTTATTTAGGTGAGTATAATGATGAGCGTAAGCATATCCGAAAGGCTAGAAGCAAAAAGGTATTTAATAACGTTTTCATCCATTACTATTGAAGCCATCAAGATAACATCCTTCATTTAGATTAATATTAGAGCAATGTTGAAACATCTTGATTGGAATTTATGGAGGAATAATGTTCTCACTTGCCTTAGTGACAACTATGATGTATAACTATTTGTATATTTGTTTCTAGCTTCTTTTTAAATTATCTTAACAATTAACATTTAATTTTTTTTGACATTAATTAAAAAGAATAATGAATACTCTATTAACAATTCACAAGCACGCTTGACTAGCCAGCATTAAATGTGATATCTACGATTTTTAATAATATGCGCTAAAGCACTTGAATCTTGTTTTTTTTAATGGAAGCCAAAGTCTTGTGAATGTCTACATCAAATTTTTTCTTTTTTTCATTTTCCTATGAATCAAACCATAATTCCTAAAACGTATTAAATTTACTTTACACATGAGAATTATGGATGTAAAAGATGATCGCAGAGAACACGAGTCTATCACTTTAACTTTTAATGCAACAACTTGTATTCAATCTTTGCAAATGTTTAACCTATGATGTTAGAAAATCAAACTAGAAAACTTTCCATTGATTGTAGTTGTTCATTTATGAACACACATTCTTTTTAATTACCTTTAAGCTTTCTATATTGTACACGATGAAAAGACAAAGGACTGAAATATAAACATATATGAACTAATGGGACTAAACCAAACAACACACATAAGCATATGCACTTGATGTCTGATTTGTTCTAGTTTCAAATGGGTATATGCTTTCACCAAATCATCATCATCATCAGCCGTCAATATTCACATCAACCATCAACACCAAGATCTTCTATCTTTATGTTACGTGGCCGTCTGTTTTGGAGTCATTGATCATGACTCACTAACAACGTGTTTGTTAATGTTTTTTAACTCATGATGCAGGTTGTGCAGAAAGTACGGAAGACACTAGCTAGGTTAATGAGACTTAGTGGTTAGAGTCAAATAAAATCTTCATATAGAAGACATATACTAAATTAAAACTGCTTGAGGTAGTATGTGTATTTTGTGTTTAAGGATTGTTATGCAATGACGCCTGGATTTGTTTGTACTGTCAAAAGTTTTAATTCAATCTATATTATGGTAGTGGCTGTAAAGTCTTATTCTTTATTGTACGGTTTATTATGATACAACAAGTCATGCCTGGTTGAGGGGCGTGACAGTTGATCTCCGTCTCCGGTGTTCGTGATTATGAGTTCTTGATTGCTGGTCTTAAACAATTGATAAATAACATTATTTAAGTAAATAATACGTGTTGTTGACGAACATGAACTACGATCTTAGCTCCCATCTAGAGTGGCTTCTAATTTTAAAATTTAAACGACAAGTCGGCAATACTACGGTGAAAAAATGTTTTATGTTGGTCTACACAGGTGGCAGATTAAAATCTGACGAACTCCAGTGTTCAACCAATGAACAAGTCGACGGCTACTGGCTCGATGAAACGAGATGAATCAGATCTGGATTTAGCCTCTTTAACCAAAATCAGATCGGACTTGCACCAAAACACGACGATTGTGATGTGAAGAATCAATCCAGATCTTGATCTCTTAGGCAGATAACTGTTAGTCTCTTGATCTCTACTAGTCGGCGATCCTTCTATTCCTAACATCGTCTTCTTTGGTACCTTTTTGGGCAACAATGATTATTAAGGTTCTTGAACTGGTTGAGAAACGATCTTGATCAACCTTGAACTAAACAGAGCGAACAATCTTCGGTGTTAATAGTAGCATTAAATGTACTCTCTATGATCTTTTTAATAATCGCATTGAAGCACCCAAAGTCTTTTTTTAATGGAAACCAAAGTCTTGTAACCATCTGCATCAACCTTTTTTTTCTTATCATTTACTTATCAAACTTAAATTCCTAAAACACATTAAATTTACTTTTCATACGAGTTAAATTATGCGTGCAAATGATAATAGCAGATAAGACGAGCCTATTGCTTGGACTTTTAATGCAACAACTCGTATTTGCAAAATGCTTAACCTATGATGTTACAAAATCAAACCAGAAAGCTTTCCATCTATTGTACTTGTTCTTTGTAAACGCACATTCTTTTTACCTTTAAGCTTTCCAGAACGTACCTGATGAAAGACAAAGGACTGAAATACAAACAAACACTAACCAAAGGGACTAAAGTGAACAACACACATAAGCATATGCACTTGATGTCTGATTTGTTCTAGTTCCGAATGTACACACACTCACCAAATCATCATCATCATCACCATCATCATCAACATCGATCATCCGCCATCACCCTCACCAGTCAAGCTTCCACACTGAGAAAACAATGGCGGTTTCCCCCTCATTTCCCATTTTATCCCCACCATTTTGTTCTATTTACTCCTACACACCACCGTCGTCTCCGCCGTTAACATCACCCACCTCCTATCCCCTTACCCAGATCTCTCCGACTTCTCCGACCTCCTCTCCGCCACCACCGTCGCCGCCGACCTCTCCCACCGCACCTCCGTCACCCTCCTCGCCGTCCCCAACTCCGTCCTCCGCTCCTCCGACATCATCCGCAGATCCCCCTCCTCCAACACCATCGCTGACGTCATCCGCTACCACGTCCTCTTACAGTACCTATCGTTCAACGACCTCCGCCGCTTCCCACCCTCCGGCAAGCTCATCACCACCCTCTTCCAAACCACCGGCCGGGCCACCAACGACTTCGGCTACGTCAACGTCACCTACGACGGTCAAACCAACACCACCACCGTTAGATCCCCCGCCGCCTACTCCCAACCGCCGAACACCGCCACCGTCATCTCCGTCATCAAAACCCTACCGTACAACGTCAGCATCTACTCCGTCAATTCGCTAATCGTACCTTACGGATTCGATCTACTCGCGTCGGAGAGTCGTCCGCCGCTAGGGCTTAACATCAGTAAAGCGTTAATCGACGGCCATAACTTCAATGTGGTGGCGTCGATTCTCGCTGCATCTGGAGTCGTTCAGGAGTTCGAATCTGACGAAGGCGGTGCCGGAATTACGCTGTTTGTTCCGACCGACGACGCATTCGCCGATCTACCGGCGACGGCGAACTTCCAGTCGCTATCGGCAGATAAGAAAGCCGATGTACTAAGGTTTCACGTGCTTCATTCGTATTATCCCCTAGGGTCTCTTCAATCGATTGTGAATCCTTTGCAACCAACCCTAGCTACAGAAGACAAAGGCGCCGGAAGCTTCACTTTGAACATTTCTCGGGTTAACGGGTCGGTGGCCATTAACACGGGCATTGTTCAAGCTTCCGTAACGCAAACAGTGTTTGATCAGAATCCGGTGGCGATTTTTGGGATATCTAGGGTTTTGTTACCGAAAGAGATCTTCGGGAAGAATGCAATTGTGGAAAACTCTCCTCCGATTAACGGGGCTCCGTCACCGATTACGTCATCATCGCCGTTGAATTTTCCACCGGGATTGTACGGTCCGTCATTGCCACCAGGGTCCAGAGAGGATTTACACTCGTCGGCAACGGTACGGTGTGTTGATTTCATTGTTCTTTGTATAGGATTGTTGTATGTATTTGTATGAATGTTGATCGATTTTGTCATCTTATAAACTATATAAATTATTCATGGAAAGAAGATAGATAAAGGTTTCTTTCTCTTTTACTCTCTATTTTGGATGAAACACCTGCAAAAACACAACCATTTTCATGAAACTTCACCCTCTTTTTGTGCTACCTTTTGTTTTATGTGTTCTGCTATCAACATTCAAGTTCATGTTGTTGCAAAGAATCATATCTTTGTTCTAGAGTTAATTAATGGTGTATCGAATAAAACTGAAATTACTTGATTGGAACATGAATTCTGAACACAATTTCTGAGTACTATTTGTGTTGTTTGCTGAATTCAACCAAATTTG